>PVLD010005898.1:33501-106592 GCA_004027595.1 Dinomys branickii | reverse complement strand
GCTCCTCAGCTCTGCCTTTGGCACCCCGCAGAAGGAACAGGGTTCTGTCCTCTACAGCACTTACCATGTCCATCGGGCTGCAGTACAGTGTGCACTACCCATTTCCTATGAAAGCTACCTGCGAGGCAAATTTCCTAACTGAAAATAATTACGTGTTGAGGAGGAGTGACTCTGTATCTGCACCACGATCTCCGAGTAGGGTGTTCCTGCTCCTTAGACACCCTGCAGCTCCTTGTGCTTGGTCTTCAGCCTGTCCTGGGACGCATCAGCCAACGCCCCTCTCCTGCCCTCTACCCTTCCCAGCTTCCGGCAGTAATTACTACTCTACTCTCCAGATCGTTTTTAGCTTTTGCACATGGAAGAACATATGGTATTAAACAAATTCATTTTCAACAGAAAAAGTGAATAATTTATCCCTGTAGTTTTAAGACTTTTTTCTCTGAACACTCAAATACCCGAGAAATTAAAACCGGGCACAGCAAAGTGAATTCACTATCTGCCGCGTCTTGTGTTTCCTTCCACCTTGCAGTCCTACCTTGATGAGCAAATCCAAAAATCGCTTCAGTTTACCGAGGCTAGGAGTTACTATTACTCCTTCCTGGGTAGTCCAAAGTCACGTCTTCCTCAGTCCCAACCTGTCCCTTCCTACTGCTTCCCTGAAATGCAACAGCTGAAGGCATCTTTCTAAACTGATTTAGTAAAAATACACTCTCACCACCAGCAAACCTGACATTTGAACGCTCTTCAAAACCTGCGTCACTCAGTCCAAAATCTTCAGGGCAGCACATACTGAAGGCCTGCTGCACTCCACAATCCGTCTGCCACTCTAGTCACTGTCACTTGCCCGGACCTCTGGCTTAGTTACTCTAAGCAAACTGGTGTTCCGGATGCATCAGTTTCAGACACTGAGTTCCTCCCCTCTTCTTCCTTCCGTGTCCAGTTTAAACACTAGCTGTTCGCTGTGAGGCTTGCTGAGTCTCTCTTTAAGCTAAAAAGAACCCTCCTTTTGATCACATCGCACTCCTCCTCCCCTCCCCTGATCTGACTCTCATAGTCCTGTAAGTGTAGAATCATGCGGCAATAACCACCGTAAAGTTCCATTTTCCAGATAAGTACACTAAGGTCCTACATAATTGAACACCCTCTGCCTAGGTCACAAAGCTAGTACATGCGGTGTAGACTGGACCAAAGTCTGTTTGGACTGCATTCTTTAAATACTGTGTCTCTTATTTTATCCCTTATTTTATATCCAGCAGCAATTTTAAAGAAATGTGTATTGATTTAAAATCCATTTTTGACTAAAATCTTGATAAAACAGGAGTGTATAGATACATCTTTAATAAGCCAAAATAGCTATTTTAGATCCTAAACCAGCATTAACACCAGCCAGTAAAAACAACAACAAAAACTAACCAGCATAACTTAATGAAATAGCACTAAAGAAGTATTCTCAGTGTACCCCCATGTCTATAGGAGCATAATTCAGAATAGCTAAACCTTGGAAACAGATGAATTGACAAAATGTATATAAACACAATGGAGTCCTACTCTGCCATAATGAAAGATATACTTGAAGCATTTGTAGGAAAATGGATTCACCTTAAAACCATTAAGTGAAGTAAATGAGACACACAAACTTGAACACTGCATAGTATCACTTGTGTGGAAAACGTAATATAAAAAAGCATGCTATAAAAGACAGGTAACACTTCTCAAATGAATAAATACAAACAGCTAATAAATACATGAAAAAATGTTCAACATCACTGGCCATTCGAAAGATGCAAATTAAAACAACGCTGAAATTCCATCTCATCCTGGAAGGGCCATTATCAAGAAATCAATCAATAACAACTGCTGGAGGGGCTGTGGGGGGAAAAGGAACTCTTCTGCACTGTTGGTGGGAGTGTAGACTGGTGAATCACTTGGTAGAAATAACAGTGTAGAGATTCCTCAGAAAACTAGGACTGGAGGTCCCATTTGACCCAGCTATTCTCCTTCTGGGTATCTTCCCAGAATTAAGAATGTCGCACCACAGCAATATATGTGCACCCATGTTTATAGCATCACAACTTGTAATAGCTAGATCTTGGAAACAACCCAGATGCCCATCAACTAAGGGATGGATAAAAAAGGTGTGGTCTTTTTATACAATGGAGTACTGCTCAGCCATAAAGGATAAACTGGAGACTTTTATAGGTAAGTGGATGCAATGGAGACCATATTCATAAGCGAAATAAATCAGACTTACATGTATAAACATCATATTGTCTCCCTAGTGTGAGAAGCCAAAAGAGTAAACAAAATGCAAAATGTATGAATACTGTAATATGGGAAGAAACTTTAAAAGGAAAGCAACTGGGATGGGGGAATGGAGAAAAGGGAAAAGCAAAAAAATAATATATATAAAAATAGTTAAGATAGTTACATTACTAATTTCTCTTAGTTCATTGAAAAGAAAGGTTTGTGCTAATATTGTTTGGACAATTAAATGCCCACATCTTGTACTCTGAGTAACTAATTTAAAGGTAACATGTAATGTATTAACCATTGTTACTCTATTACCTTGTTTTGAAATTTATTTTTTTCCTCTTTAAAATAAATAAATACACAGAAAAGCTAAAAGGAAAAAAGAGAAAGTACTCCAAGTATGCTTCTCTGTGGGCTTCCTGCCTCACCCCGGTGCTGTGTGAGAGCTCACTCTGCGGGGCTCCCGGCTTTGGATGTGTTAGAGTCTTCACAGTTGCTATGAGCACGGTCTATTTTGAATTTAAAAATATCCCAGAGCAGGGAAATCTATGAAGACAGAGAGTGGCGCGGCGGTTCCCTGTACTGCGGCGAGGATGGACTGAGAGGTGACAGCTAGTAGGGTAGTATGTTTTGCTCTGGGATAACAAAAATGACCTAGATTTAATTTTGGTCACGATTGTGTACCTGTCAACATGCTGAATCTACCGGTCACACACTTTGTCAGTTACTTGTACAGCACACCAATTTTAATTCAGTAATGCTGTTATTTTAATTTAAAAAAGAAAGCATTCCCGCTCGTCAGGTACAAGGTAAGTACTTGATCATTACTTTTTTCTTTTAAGTGTTGTTTTTGGGGAGGTGTAGGGCTTCTTCTCAACCCACCTCAGATGTGTCAGATAGGGTCTAGGTCAGTCAGAGCCTGTGCTGATCCCCTCCGGCTATCTACCTTACCGTTCACGAAAAGACTTTAATTTCCAGCATGTGCCATGACAGGAAAGGGGGGGAAGGCACTAGACGGGCCCCACAAGTATTAACAGACATAAACGGTAGTCTAAAGACCAAAACGACAACAAACGCTATCACTGTTTGTACATATGTAACTTTATTCCTCAGAGGTCAAAGAAAATGATTACAAATATTAACGGCGCATAAAAACTAACATGCAGAAACTACTTCCCGCCTGCCTGTCCATCCACCGCCAAAATCTGTATTTTTAGTCCTCATTATGATATGCCTTGAAATGGTTTTGTTTTTCCCATTCAGAGTTTGCTCGGCTTCCTAAATTCTTTCTAAATACATCCTTTCCCCGACTGGGAAATTTGAGGCCCCCCACGCTATGGCTTGACCCAGGGAGCACTGAGTTACATCTCCAGCATTTTTTTTTACAATTTTGAAGCAGTCTCTCTCTAAATTATCCAGGCTGGCTTTGAACTTGCAATTCTCCTGCCTCAGCCTACAAGCAGCTGGGGTTACCGTGTGCACTAACACACTGGTCCAATGCTGCTTTTTCTCCAAATATCTTCAGTCACGCCCTCTTTCTTCTGCCCTCCTAGGACACTGATGACACACTGTCAGGGCTTTTACAAATAACCTCTGTTCTAAGTTTTCAGACTGCTCTCTCCCTGCGCAGCCCGGGCACTTCCTACTGCTCTGTTTCCACATGCACTGATTGCTTTTCCTCTGCCCTTTCCAGTCCGCTGCTGAGCAGACTTCTAAAATGTTGGTTACTGTACTTTTTGGCTTTAAAATGTCTTCCATTTCTTTGTTATTTCTATTTCTTTCATCTTTCAAATGCAAATTAAATCATTTTAAAAACAGCTGCTTTAAAATCTTTGTCAGATATTTCCAACACTTGTGTCATCTTGGTTTTGGCGTCGTTTTTTCCCAAATTAAAGTGTTCCTAGTTCTTGGTTCGGCAGGTGTCTCAGCCCCGTCCCCCCTCCCTGAGACACCCCACCCCACCCCACCTTCACTACCTAATGGAGGAGAGGCTCATTCTGGCCCATGGTGTTGGAGAGTGGCTGCACCCTCAGCGGGCTGGCTCCACAGCAGGAGGGGCAGAGGGGAAGGGTCTGCAGGAGGAAAGGTGCTTCTGTCATGGTGGCCAGGAAGCACAGAGAGCAACAGAAGCCACAGAGAGACACTCCCTTCTGGGTCACACTCCAGCCTCTTCCAACCAGACCTCACCTCCTGACGGCACATTCAACTGTAACTGTGGGCTAATCCCATCACCTTCCCAAAGCCCTGCACGAGAGATGGGAAAACCTTCTAGATTTGAACTGTAACACTCCATCCGTGGCACCCAAGAATCATGTCCACCTCTTTACGCAGAACGTATCTAGTCTGTCACCAAAGTTTTAACGATTCCATCACTGCTGAAAAGTGCAAGTCCAAAGTCCCCTCTGAGACTCACAGCAAACCCTTAGCTGTGAACCCTGTAAACACCCAAAAGGGCGCACACCCGTAATCCCACCACTGGGAGGCTGGAGGAGGGTCGCTAACAGTTCTAGGGCAGCATGGACTACATAATTCAAGGCCAGCCTGAACCACAAAGCCAGACCCTGACTCAAACCAAACCAAACCGAACCAACTCCAAATCCCTCCCAACAAAAAAAGGAAAAATTAAACACTTCCCACACACAATGGCACAGGGTAAACAGTACCATTTCAAAAGGGAGAAATAGGGGGCCAGAAAGAAACAGGACTAAATCCCAGCAGAGCAAGCATTCACTCCTGCAGCTTCCGGGAGCAGCCAAATTATTTTCAAAAGTGATTGTATTCTTCTGTCTTCCAGGTACAATGTATCAGTTATAGTTGTTCCATATCCTCAACAATACATGTAATTTGACAACTTAAAATTTTTTAACTTCTAAAAAATGCAGGCTAGGGATATAGCTCAGCTGCACGAGTGCCTGCCTGGCAAGTGCAGGGTCCTGAGTTCCATTCCTGGTACAAACAAAACAACAAAAAAAACACATAGTAGCTCCTCACTGTACTTTTGTTTTTCTAATGACTAATGATGTTGAGCACCTTAGCATGGGCATACAAGCTATCTGTTCTTGATTATGTATTACATATTCAAACCTGTTGCGCCTTTTTAATTATCTTTGCTTTTTGTTTTTTGTTTCAACAAAAAAATTTTCTGAAAAATAACAGAGTCTTGTATATAGTTCATGTTGGTCTTAACTCACTATACGGTCCAGGCTGGCCTCAAGCTGGCGATGACCTTCCTCCCTCAGCCTTCCAAATGTTGGGAGTATGTGCCACTGGGCCCAGCTTGTTGCTCGTCTTGAGTTATGAACTCTTGGTAAATTCTAGATAGGCCTATAGTTGGGGCATCTCAGTAAATTTTTTCAAAGGAGCATTACAAAGGGCATATGACACCCATGTTTATTTTTAGGAGTATTTCTCTTGATAAATTATTTATTTTAATTTCATGAGTGTTATTATACAATGTGTACTTAACAGGAAAATAAAATATCAATAAAACAAAATATTAAATTTTTAGTATGTAGTTTAAAATAAATAGTATTTTCAACATCATCTGTTTACCTGCTTACAAAATCTGAAAAATAACATAGAAATAACATAAGAATAAAAATTCCTACATGAACTACAATGAAAATACAAACAAAAACTCTACCATAGAAATAATCTTTGCTTCAGTAATCGCACCTAAGGCGTCTTCACACCTGCGAACAGCATGGCCCACACTTGACAGCTTGCTGGTCCACCCGGTTTCTCGGGAGGCTCCTGTGCTGTCTCACAGTGTGCTCATCAGTCCTCTCCAGTCCCTAGGTGGCCTTCTTTGGGCAGATAGTTACTCTTCTTCCTCTGTTGCAAATGATTTACCAGTTTCAGTCCCAGCGCTCTAATAAAATTTCTCCCATGATATTCTGTGCTTGTTATTTTCTTTGCAAACTATGAAGCTATTTATACCTGACATGTTTAGGACCCAGTAAAACACAAGCGCTAGCTAAGACTTTGTGTTTTGGACATAGTTGCTGCAAAGCTCATCAACATCTACTCCGCCTGTCACTCTGTTGTAAAATGTGACCATTTCCGGCCTCACTTGCGTTGAGGATTCACTATCAATCTTATCATCACGGTGTAGACGGTATCAACACTACTTACTTTCTTTGCTATATAGGAGGTTAATGTTACATTGTTCTTTTTTTTCCCAACAACAGCATGTCTTTCTGAAATCCAAAGATTGTCCTATGCATTTCTCTATTATGAGCTTACAACACCTTTTTGGGAACCTTCACTTTGTTCTTGTGAACAGTTCCTGTGGTAGTCAACGGGTATTCTTCTAGGAAATCGGTAGCTACTGAACCAATTGTTGAATGTGATATTTGGGTTACTATCTGAAACAGGCATAACAAGTCTGTTCACAACATCATACAGTTTATTACTGCACAAAGACCTGGTGGCTGGGTTCTGGGATAAATTTCTGAAGCCAACGTGTATACTGTCTTCACACCAACCAGGACAATATATTTTATACCATGTTTGGAAGGTTTATTTGGCATACATCGCCTAAAGTGCACAACCACGAAACCTTTCAAGTTGTTCACCAGCTGTCATGCATTCAGACAAGGTATAGATTGCTGGAGAGTTCAAAACAAACGTTCAATAAATGAGCGAAGAGCAGCCAAACTGTCAGATGTTTTTGTCTTCCTTGGCAGGTCTTTTTGTTGGTCCTTTTATCATCAAAATGTCAGCAGTTTTGAAGGAAACCGAATAGTCTCGAGTGTTACTATTGTTCTAAAAATCTCAACACCACATCTCTATAAATCCTTTAGACTCTGATAATTAGAACGATAAAGTCCTGCAATGAAGGCTTTTAGTCCAGACAGTGAGGCGTCATGATAAATATATTTTTGGGTATTACTACTGTGCACATAAAATGTTTTACCTGTTATTTCATAATTAGTGTGTTTCAAACTATCTTCTAGCACATCACCTGCTACAAACAATTCCCAACGTTGTCGGCGTTCTGTCAAGAACCTAGTTCTAACACTGGATCGTTCAGGTATACAGGACCATTTTGTAGCATCTCGACTGGTCAAATATTTATTTACAGTACTTCCTCATCTGAGCCAGGGCCTGCACTCCACTTCTCTGCCACAGCTTGCCTGCCGCTGCGCCATCGGCAGCTCAGCCACTGGACGGCTCACTTTAACTCTCCTTCCAAAGTTGTGAAAGCAGATTTCTACGTGACATTGTGAAGAACCCAGCTAATTCTACTAGAAAAATCAGGGTTGGTGTGGTGGTGCGCTCCTGTAGTCCCAGCACTTGGGAAGCTAAGGCAGGAGGACTGCCATGTGTTCGAGGCCAGCCTGGGCTACACGGTGAGTTCAAGGCCAGCCTGACCAGATAACCACACCCTGTCTCAAATTAAAAGAAAAAAACCCCAGAAGAATGCAGAGAATGCTGACAGTCTGGCACACATGGAGACACCTTGCTGTTCCTATTATCAAGTGGGTGAACAATGAGAAAAGCACGGTATGGGCAGCTGCTACCCTGAGAGAGGAGCCCAATTTAACTGACCTCTCTCGCTCTTGGTCCACCTGGTTCTTTTTAGGGTACTGGGGATCGAAACCAACTTGTATGCTAAGTAAGCACTCCACCACCAAGCTCCATTCCCAGCCCTATTCTCTGGTATTAAGGGACACAATTGAGTTTTATTTGTTGACCTTGTATGCTGTGACGTTGTTAAATTCACCTTTTTACTTCATGGTTTTGAGACAGAGTCGTCCACTATGTAAGTCAGGCTGTTAAAGCCACTGTGTGGTCCAGGCTGGCCTCAAATTTGCAGTGATTCTCTTGCCTCAGCCTCCCCAGTGCTAGGATTATAGGTGTGTGCTACCACACCTAACCCAAATTCACTTTTTTAGTTCTAAATGTTGACAATCAACAAGCCTTTGTTTTCTTTTTTTCTTATCTGTATATTTTTTTAAAAGACGAAATTATGTCACAAGTTTATACCGACACTTTCAGTTCAAATTCAAGGCTACAGGGTTTTTTCTTAATATTGTTAATGTAACATTTAATATCTCCTTTCTTGTACTAAGACTCTTGTTCTTAAAGAGGCAAAGGATAAAAATGGAATATCCCATAATATGCATCCAACAATCCCAAGATGAGACCAGTAATGGTGCTATTAAGTTTTAAAAACTTCTCTCACTTACGCTCTCTCTGGTCTCCAAAAGTTGTGCTGCATCAGCATCACCAAAGCACATAGCTTCTGGGCTAGCACACAGCTCAGCAGCACTGTCCTGACTGTGATTCCCAGCACCAAAATATATATACACTTACTATATTCTCTTCCTCATAATCCTTATTTAGTCCTGGAACTAGGTATGATAGAACACACCTATAAACCCAGCATTCAGGAGAAGCAGCAGAATCACCACCATTCCAAGGCCAGCCTGTGCTACACATAGTGAATTCAAGAGTTCAAGGCCAGCCTGAACTACATAGTGAGATCCTGTCTCAAAAAGAAATTTTTTTTTTCATTTAGCCTTGGATCTAGAAGAAAACATTTACTATTCATACCAGAATTTAAATTGTATTTCTTTGGTCAGTTGGTTGTGTGAGGTTCATTCTCCAGCAAACTGGTTTTGCTACAGACCAGTTGGGTTTTTTTTTTGGTACTGGGATTTGAACTGAGGACCTCAGGCTTGCCAGGCAAGCACTTATGCTGCTGAGCTATATCCCCAGCCCTAGACAAGTTGTTTTTATGAAGGGATTTGGGTAAATTAAAAGATCATCTTCCTCAAATCTCATACTAAGGTGATTTTGGCGGGCTGTCGTACATACCCAGCCCTTCTTTTATCTACTTGGTTGTGGTTATTTTTTGAGACAGTACAGCCAAGTTGCTAAATTACCCAGGCTGGATTCAGACTTAAAATCCTCTTCCCTCAGTTTCCCAGAGTGCTGGAACTAAGGCACGCGCCGCCACATGTTACCTGAAGGTGACTTTTTAGAGGGGCCAGGCAAGATGCCTTGGGGAATGTCCTGCAAGTCCTCGAAAGCATTACACGGGAGTACACGGGGACAGCTGTTATTTTTAAAGCACTGCACAATATTGCATTGTGTGGGTGCTCCGTTTTACTATTAAGCTTCTATTGATAGATGTTTGGGTTCTCTCCAGTCTTTTGCTATGACAAGGTCGTAACAAGCACCCTTGTTCATGTGTTGTTTACTTGTACAAGTTTATCTCCACTGTAGATTCCGAACAGCAGAACCACCCCACCAAAAGTAAGTCTGTGGTATTTTGGCCTTTTCCCAAACCCCTATTTGGCTTATTACACTCTCCCAAGAAAACTCTCTGCAGTCTCCCAACAGCATTTTCACACTTAATCCTTTCATATATTTGCAGCCCCTTCCACCGTTTTCTCCCTGAACTAGCTCTGTATATTATTTATTTGTTTTTTCTTTTGTACTGGGTTTGGCAAGAGTTGGAGGCTTTCGTCACTCTTATTTTAAGATCACCCATTTATGCTTTCATTTAGGCTTGAATGTTTTCATTTTCTTAAAATTCACGTTTGGTCCATTTAGAAACAGCCAATTCCAGGGGCAGGAAAAGTACCAGATGAGTCTGAACCAGGCTGTGGCTTTATCCCGCTAAGCAGCAGTGTGAAGTGGGGGGACCTCTCATAAGGGTCAACATGGAGAAGAAACCAAACTTGGGACAATCATATTTAACAAAATAAATGTTAAATATTACTGACCGTAAAAAAGATCCCATGATTGCATGCTCATGGAAACAAATGGGTCACCATAGAGAGGCATCCCTTACAGTGGAGTTCTAACTAGCAAATGTGGAAGACACGACAGAATTAGAAAACCACCACTTAGCAACTAGTACAGTAGAAACTATTTCAAGCAAGAATCCTCAAAGGATGCTAAAAAATAAGGTGACAGTGACATGGAACAGGTTATTTACAGAGTTTCTCCCTAAGACTCTGGTCTCAGGCTGGGTTCCCTGGGATTAAATGCTGACAGAGTTTGGGGTGCAATATATCTCCTAGGGACTGACACATGAAAGGAACAGTGCAGAACCGGGTCACAGGAGAAGCTGAACTGTAACACAGGCCCAGCCCTGGCAACGGCAGAGAGCTCTGGAGCGGCCCGGTCCCACCTTGCCGAGGCACTGTACACAGGCTGTACCAGGAAGGCCGTGACTTGGGGTGAGGCAAGTCACCCTGAAAGAGCACGGCAGCTGGCGCCTGGCTGCTGACCACACTTCCCACAGCTGAGCACAAGGGCTCCTTGAGGGCGGGTCTATAGGGCACATGGGTCCAGCCCTTGGCTTTCCTGGGCCACACTGAGTGTGCACATAAAATATACACTACAGTTGGTGCACACAGTAACAGAACTATCTTATCACATTATGACACAATCTCAAATCTAAACGTTAAATGAGAAAATGTAACATTTCTGCCTAACGACAGTAAATGCTCTCTTCTGAGCGCACACGTGCACAGGTCAGCTGGAGCACAGGAACCACTGCGCCCCACTCACCTAGCTGCTGGCACACATGGGTCTGACATAACGACATAGGGCAGGCACGGGAGGCAGAGTGAGCGCTACCCTAGACACTGCCCCACGCTTGCCTACGCTGTTTCAGTGCTCAAACACTGCCGAATCAAGTCGTGAGAATGTTGACTAAAAATCACAAACAAATGTAAAAAGTTTACAATCTAGTTTATTAATCCCCATTACATACTAGGTGGGTGTCCAGGAGCACATGTGGTCCACAGGCCAAGGCCTGGACATGCCTGCTGCACGGTGTATGAGTCTCCCTGAATGCTAATTACAAAGAAAAACCATACTTTACAAGTGAGAAAACCTGCCCAGCACCATCTTAGATTGTGACTGCAGAGTGCCCATGCTACAAGCTAGGACACAATGTCACTCCTGTGGTATCCTTGCTCAAAGCGCACACGCTGAATCTAACCAGGGGTAACATCAGCTAAGCCCAGACTGAGAGACATTTAACATGCCTCCACTCTCACGGAGGGACAGACGTAGTCTGAACAAAGCCTAGAGAGTAAAGCAGGATTCCACCAACACCAAGGACATACAGATACCTTCATATTATTTCTTCTGTCACACCCATCGTAAGCACTCAATCAGCATCCACTAAATGACTATATTAACCTGTAGCTGTTTTTAAGACCATGAGAGTATCTGTACTTGAAACTAATTGCATTGTCTGCTACGTGAAGATATCCCAACTCTTCCTTCCCAGCAGACATGCAACCAGCAGGCACTGTACCATCAACTGGCTCATTCAACAAATCCTCACTGAAAACATATTATGCTGGGCCCTGTTCAGGCTCTCAGTGGAAATACAAACAACCATGTCAGACAGTAACGGATGCTATGAGGAAACACAAGGCAACAGTGGAAGGGGAAGTACTGACTTTACAAGGGGCTCAGGGAAGCCTCTCAGAGGGGCACGGCAGCACCGGCACAGCAAGAGACCCAGTTACAAGACCTGGCTGGAAGGCATTCCAGACAGCACAAGCAGCAGAAGGGTGCTTGGGACAGAACATGCACAGCCTGCGAGATGAAAAGCTAGAGGGCCTGCTTTGCTTCAGGAGAATGAACAGAGATGTCAGAAGCAGTGTGGGCCAGAGCGTCTAGAGCCTTACAGGGTACATAAACAAATGGATCTCATTATGAGTACAAAGGAGAGCTACCAGAGTGCGCTAAGCAAAGGAGTAATGATCTTGACTGGTGTAGCAGATTGCTAACTAGTGGTCAACTTGTAACCCCCAGCTGAATTGAGTAAGGGGTGGTGCTGGGTACAGGAGGCCCTGGGGACTGTTGCCAGCAGCATAAGAGGCAGAACTGGAGAAGAAGGAAGTCTATTGGGAGCAGAGAAAGGCTGTTGGAGCTGGTGGAAGCTGTTGGTTGTTTTGGAGGAGCTCATCGCGCTGGCTTTCCTGATGAAAGGCTTTCATCCTCCTCAGAGGATGAAAATTTGGCTCTTTTCATCCTCTGAGGAGCTCGGGACCTCATTGGCAATGAGAATGGTTTTGGTTCACTTTGGGGGACCCCTGGTCCTCGCTTTGAGCATCACTTCCTGGCTCTGGAGGGGAAGATGGTGAGCTGCTTGTCTCTAGGAGAAGCTTGCTGTGTTGGCTTCCCTGATCATCGGAGGAGCCTGGGACCTCGCTGTTGCTGAGGATGGCTGTGGTACCTTTCAGGGAAGCTCTGGTTCTTCTGAGCTTTGTTTCCTGGCTCCAGTGCAGATCCCTCAGCCTGCTAGCACAGATCCTTCATCCCGTTGGCACAGACTTCCTAAATTCCACCACTGACCTTTGGCCCTTCCCAGCGCAGATCCGTGAAACAAGCCTGCATGAGATATTGTGGGCTCTGGGCCTCCATTTGGATTCGTGGGAGGCACTGTTATGAGCCCTAGGTATTCAGATGGACTCGTGCAGGACATTTCTGTGGGATACAGGCCCTTGGCCAGTTTCCTTCGTCTTAGCGTGTGGACAGATTTCCTGTACTCTCTTGTATATCATTCTTTGAGTGACTACTATAAATAATCATATAAAATATGTGTCCTGTATTATATTGTGTTCCCCTGTAAAAATATCCCCCAAACCAACACAACTGGGTTTAAAAGATTCAGTCTCAGCCAGGTGTGATGGTGCATGCCTATGATTCCAGCATTCTGGGAGGCTGAGGCAGGAGGATCACAAGTCTGAGCCCAGCCTGGACTACTAAGCAAGATTTTATCCCAAGGTAAAAAATAAGAGGGTTCAGGGTATAGTCGGTACGAAGACTGGGGAGTTAAATTCCCAGTTCTGCAAAAATTAACTAATTAAACTTAAATTTTGTACAAATTTTTTAAAAATCTTTAGTTTTAAGATCCATGGATTTTTATCTTGAAGTATATTCTAAAACTATCATCACTTGTACTTTTTATATTATTTCAGCTTCATGCATAGGTGATCACCTGTTTATTTCAGCAATAGCTAAATCTGTGTTGCTTATATGGTATATGGTTACTGTCATGTTTTAATCTTCGTATCACACACTACGATGCTCCAACCTCTGTCCCTGAGAACACACTCTCCCGCACTCTGGAGATGACTAGCAGCTTACAGCAAAGCAGGCACAAGGTGTGTGCCAAGTGGTCTTTTCTATACTTCTTTTCTTGGTACATGTTTGTGACACATAATGAATACACTCTCTGTGGGCAGCTGGTATAGTACACAGTGCACCTTAATTCTTTTTATGCCCCTCCCCCTCCCCACCCTCGCCATCTTTAAATACTACAGCCCATTAAGGGAAGACCATAAAAAGTGGGTGAGAATGTACTTCTTCACTCACTAAAGAATTTAGAAGAACAAACAACTTTAAGACCAATAATAGCAACTCCTGCCAAGAAGGGAAGGCAAGAACTAATGTGCTAGCAGCTATGAAATCTCTCTCCTCCTTCTACAACATTTGAAAGCCTTCTCTTCCAAAAACGACATTGTTCTGTAAGCTAGGTTCTACCCTACCCCACTCTGTAGCACGAAAACAAATTCAGAGGTTAAATAATTTACCACAATCATTCCACAAGGACTACATTACGACAGGCGGCCAGTGTGGTGGTGGTGGAGTGTTGCCAGCTATGTCAGAAGCATGTGCGCGGGAGAGAGTGCTGTGTGAGGGAGCCCTCAGCGCCATCATGCAGAGTTTTAGGGTGAACGCCCGACACTAGTGTATCCCTGTAGGCACACAGGCAACACAGATTTATTCAAGTACTGCTTTACTATGCAGAACACGTTCTTGAACAGCTGGGCACCTATACTTAAATGTTCAAATACTGCACCAAAAGTAAATGCAACAAGGCTTGGCGAGGTGGTGCATGCCTGTAACCCCAGCACTCACTTGGGAGAGTGAGGCAGGAGGATCGTTGCACGTTCGTGGCCAGCCTGGGCTACAAAGTGAGCTCAAGGCCAGCCTGAACTGCATAGCGAGACCCTGTCTCAAAAAGACAGGAAAAAGCAAAGGCAACAATAAGTCACTATAAAACAGATTTCTTGAAGGTAGAGATAAGAGGAAAAATAGAAAGGAGTTTATGTCAGAGACGTAACGAGGAGAAGCGTACACAGTGCCTTCGAGGCCATGGCATGGCTTCACATGTCCTGCTGACCACGCCAGCCAGCCAACCGAGGGTGAGGGAGTGATGAATCAGGTACTAACTTCAGCAACTATCCTGCTGCTTCTTAGAGAACAGATGGGAGTGACCAGGCTTGGAATAAGACGAGTAATAAGCCTGCTACAATGACACTGGTGATACGACCCAAAAACACAGGGCCTTTAAACAACATCTTTTGTCTTACAGTTGTGCAGCTCAGCAGTTTGGGTGTTTTTCTATCACATGCAGTCACAGGAGCCCACCTGGGGCAAGAATCAAAGGCTGTTTCATTCACATATCCCGAAGCTTAGGCTCTTGGCTGGGGCCCTCTATCCATGTGATCTTGCAGCAGTTCAGCCAGGACTCCTTCATGAGCTGAACAGAACATCAAAAAGAGCACAGGGAGAAAAAGTAGTGTCTTGAGGCTTAAGCCCCAAGGCACTACACATCACTTCCAGCCTGTTCCACTGGGCAAAGCAAGCACAGGGCCACCCCAGACTCACTACGTGGGAAAACACACTACCTCTGATGACAGTTCAAATTGTTGTGACCATGTCTTTCACGTTATGCAAAGCAGAGATTTGGGGCTTGAAGGAGCGTAGCTGCAATGATGTAGAGAAGCAACTGGATGGCAGTACACTTAACAACAAGATGTGCGGATTCATTAGAAATGGAATGAATTTCAATTCAGGGAACTAGAAGGATACAACAGCCAGTCCAGAAGAGAAAAACGAAATCAAGAACGTACGCTGAAAATACTGAGTCTAAGGTACCTGTTAGCAATCCAAAAACCTGGAATCCAACTACTGTTACACTCTCAGTAAAAAAGCAGACGTGGCCAGGGTAGAAACAAAGCTTTTACATGCGGGGCAAAGGCGTATTATTCTCCCAAACAGTGTGACTCAGCTTTTTCGCGGTTCACCATTTCCTGCCACATCTCATCTTTCAAGCAAACAGAGAAGAGGCTGGGACGGGTGTAACGGGTAGAGTGCTTACTTGCCTCGCGTGCATGAGTCAATGGATGGTTTGATCCCTGGCAATGTGGGGGAAGAAGAAGTAGAAATTCCAAAGAAGGTTCAGTTTGTGTGCAAAAAAATGACAGAAGACCTTTTTATTTTTTGGACTTGGGTTTCTTAAGATATATATTTATAGAGATATCTCAGGCCAGATTACTGTGGGCTTAGCAACGAAAAGTACCAACACAGATCAACTCACTATGAACAGTAAGAAAAACTTTCTTCAAAAACAGAAATGGAAAGAGCAAAATACAAGTTAGGTTATAAAAAACAGGGAGATCAATATGCTATGACAAAGAGATGGAGGGATGGGGGGAGACACAAAAGGGGACATAAAAAGAATGAAGATGTACCATGTGCATGTGCCAACCCTCACGATGAGTGTCAGTATGTACTGCGAACATGCACTAAGAAAAATGAGAAAGGACAGAAAAGCTAAGGTAATCCTAAAATTAAAAAAAAAAAAAAGAAGTTTGCAAGGTGGTATACACTTAACACTCTGGGATACTGAGACAGGGAGATGCAGAGTTTGAGCCCAGCCCAGCCAGCTTGGTGACTTAGTAAAACCTTATCTTAAAAATTTAAGGAGGAGGTTGGACACAGTGGTACACACCTGTAATTCTAGCACTCAGGAGGCTGAGGCAGGAGGATTGCTGTGAGTTTAACACCAGCCTGGGCTACAAAGTGAGTTCAAGCCCAGCCTGAACTGCGTAGTGAAACCTTTTCTTAAGAAAAGTAAATAAATAAAAAGGATATGGCTCAGAGCAAATTAAAACCTCATGGCAAAAAACTGCGCAAATTACAGATGAAAATGGGTATGGTTCGCTAGGCAGAAAACATTTTCTTTGTTTTTTTTTTTTTGGCGGTACTGGGGATTGAACTCAGGACCCTGCGCTTGCTAGGCAGGCGCTTATTCCACTGAGCTATATCCCCAGCTCCAAACGAAGGAAGGAAACATCTGTTCCTCCCCCCCCACCCCCGGTACCGGGGATCGAACTCAGGGCCTTAGTGCTTAGCGGGCAAGCACTTACACCACTGAGCTATACCTCCAGCCCGGTATGGTTCAGTAAAGGTTTGCAAGGGATTGTATCTTTAAAAAGGCAAGTTACCTGGAAAACTGCTACATTCTATCATCTAAGAACAGAAAAGACCAAAACTTACAAGGTTGTTTAAAAATTCTAATTCACATTTTAAAACTTTTTCTCTAATTATGCCAGCTACTAGGGACAAAATGGGGGGAGTCAGATTTTAAACATTATCAACATAATTTCAAAGAACTGTTTTCTACTTCAAAGAATGGAGTACCAGTGAGCCATATCATGTAGTTTCTAACACCCAAGACTATAAAATACGTATTTTGTAACTGAAATTAGTATTATTCTTCACGATGTTTATGTGTCCCAGTATTTGCTTATGATTTAAGGAAGTTATTACATGAGTATGGTTCCATTCAATTTAATATATATCAATTGTACAACTACTAGCAGTATGCTTTCTGATGGGTATAAAAACCAACAGAACTCAATCATATTATAAACCTTGTAAGCAGGATTATTTAAGTGCTTAAAAATGTAAGAAGTATATGTTTACATACCACAGCACAGATGAACCTCAAAAATACTATGCTATATAAAGGACTAGCATGATGGTGCACACCCGTAATCCCACATCAGTAATCCCAGAACACAGAAGGCTGAGGCAGGAGGATGATTGGGAGTTTGAGGCCAGGGTGGGCTACATAGGAAATTCAAGGTCAGCCTGAACTATAACATGACACTGTCTCAGAAACAAAACACCCCCCCAAGGGATGCTATGTAAAAGACACCAGATACAAATATTGTATCATTCAGGTTATATGAGACACACGGAAAAGGCCTATGGAGCCGGGCCTGGTGGCGCACGCCTGTAATCCCAGCACTTGGGAGGTTGAGGCGGGAGGATTGCTGCAAGTTGGAGATCAACCTGGGCTGCAAAGTGAGCTCGAGGCCAGACTAAATTACATAGTGAGCCCCTGTCTCAAAAAGACCAAAACAAAAACCGAAAAACCAAATACACACACAAAAAAGACAGACATATGGAGACAGAACATGGACTACTTTTTTCCCCCTTGGGCCAGGGGAGGGAAGGAGCAGAGGGGTCTTAATGGGGCGACAGAAATGTTCTAAAAACCGACTACTGAGCTGACTGCACATGTTCATATTTTATTAAAATCATTACGTGTACATTTTTTTCTCCTAGTACTGGGGATTGAACCCAGGACCTTTTTTTTTTTGAGACAGGGTCTCACTAAATTGCCTAGGCAGGTCCTGAACCTGTACACCTCCTGCCTCAGTCTTCCTCCATGCTGAAATTACAGTACACTGTACATCCTAAATTTTATATGTGAACCATGCCATTAAAGTTATTTTATAGCCAGGCATGGTGGTGCATAGCTATAGTCCCAGTACTCAGGAGGCTGAGGCAGGAGGATCGTTGTGAGTTAAAGAGACCAACCTAGGCTACAAAGTGAGGTCAAGGGCAACCTGAACTGCATAGTGACACCCTGTCTCAAAAAGACAAAACAACAAAAAAAGTTATTTTGTAAATACAGGGAGCTGGGCAGATAGCACAGTGGCACAGTGCTTGTCTCATGTGTGCAAGGTCAGTCCTCTGCGCTGCAAAAACAAAAGCAAAATGAACAGCTGGGGTGGCGTAAGCCTGTAATCCCAGCACTCTGAGGCTGGAGGGGGTGGTCACAAATTCAAATCTATCCCAGGCCACTGAGTACCTTAGTGAGTCCCTGTATCGTAAGTTAAAAAAAAAAAATTGTTGAAGGGCTGGGCATGTATGTAGCTCAGTGTGAAAGCTCTTCCTTCAACCCCAGTACCAAAAAACAAACAAAAGAAGGGCAAAAGTTACAGACCTATGAAAGCTGAAATGATTCATCACTGGCTCAGCTGAACCTCAATAAATACTGAAGGAAGGCCTTAAGGCAGAAGGTAACAATGCCAAGATGGAAATAAGGGTCTATAAAAAGGAAGGAAGGGCACTAGAACTCGTTGCTACGGGAATAAATACACAAGATGTACTCTTTTGGCATGGGGGGGTACTGAGACTTGAACTCAGGACTTTTTACTTGCCGCTAGGTTACATCCCTGCCCCAAGATTTGCTTTTATTTTTAAATCTTTTCAAGAGATACTAACTGTTTAAACAAATAACCATGACACAGTGTAAGATTTATAACAAAATGCATGACAACATGAAGATTGGGAAGAGAGAACTGGGGACACACTTTTATATAAGGTACTGTATGTATAAAGACGCATCACTTGCTGGTAGACTAGCATAAGTTAAAGATATACGCTATAAACCCTGAAGCAATGACTAAATTAACAAATTACAGGTAACAAACCCAACACTAATTAAAAGGAAGAGTAATGGATTATCTGCCAAATCAGGTTTCAGAGCAAACAGTATTTGCTAGGGAATAATACAAGTCATTTCATAATGATAAAGGGTTCAATTCATCCAGAGAATGAAATCACCCTAAATATTTTATGCATGATGCAGAAACTGACAGATGTATAAGGAGAAATAAACACATAATGACAGTCACACCCCTCTCAGTAATTTAAATAACAAACAGAAAGGCAAGCACATGGAAGACATGAACACACTACCAACTGGCCTCAAATGATGTTTATGGCCCATTATGACATCATCACACATGCTACACAGCAACATACAACAAAATACACTGCTGATTCCAGAATACATTTTTCTTAGTTGTACATGGCACATTGTCAAAACAGAACACATGTAGGCGGTGCATAATTGTAATCCCAGCATTCAGGAAGCTGAGGCAGGAGGACTGTAAGTTTGAGCCTAGCCTAGGCAACTTAATAATTTAAGGAGACACTGTCTCAAAAAATTTTTTTATAATTAAATGGGCTGGGGATGTAGCTGAGTGTGAAAGCCTTGGGTTCAATTCCCAGTAAAGTAAAAAACAGCAAAACAAAACAAAAACAGCAATTTGCACTCCATCCTGGGTCACAAAACAAGCCTGAACACATTTTAAAGAATTTTTGTCATATAAAGTATGTTCTCTGACCTGAGTGAAGCAGCATACACCTGCAGTCTCAGCTACAGTAAGGCTGAGGAAGAGGAACGGTTTGAGCCCAGGAGAACTCACGAGCAGTTGGCAAAAAGCAGGGAGAACCCACGCAAAAAGGAAGCAAGTTCTCCGGCCAACTGACTGCATGGAATTAAATTTGAAATCTGTAACAGAAAGCTACTGGGACAGTCTTCAAATAACGAAATTAAATGGCACACTTCTAAAATTCACACAGGGTCAAATATGAAATCAGAAGGGAAATTAGAAAATAATCTGAATTAAGAGAAAATGAAAACAATCGATCAAAACTGGTAAGACAGGAGTAAAGTGGTATTTAGGGATAAATCTGTAGGGGTGAACACCCATGATAGGTTTAATCACTGATGGTTATTTCCACATTAAGAAATTAAAAAAGAACTTAAGTCCAAAATAAAAGGAAGGACATAAGGGCTGAACAAGAAATCAATAAAATAAAAAAGAAAAATGATAGAACAAAATCAATAATGCTGGTTCTTGTGAGATCAACAAAAACCTCAAGCCAGGCATGGTGGCCTACACCTACAATCCCTGCACTCAGAATCACCGTGAGTTTCAGGGCAGCCTGGGCTACATGAATGAGTTCAGTGCCAGCCAGGACTTCATGTCAAGACCTTATCTCAAAAAGCCAATGGGCACAAGTTCCTGCCTGCCAAGAGCAAGATCCTGAGTTTGATTCCTAATACAAAAAAAAAGGGGGGGGGACCAATGGACAAAAAAGAAACCTTCAGAGAATCAACAGTGTCAATCGCGTCCATAATAATGGAGTTTTTCTTGTCTCTGTCTAAATTCTAAGTTGTGTAATGAAGGATACATTTCCACTCTACATATTTGTATCTGAAAAAAGAGAAAAGACAGTCATCCTTGAACAAACTATGTAGCTCTTCTGAGCAGTAAGCTTCCCTGGAAATAAAGAAAAGGGATTCGGTTAGGTCAGTGGTGAGGAACCTATGGCAGCCTTGCCACAGTAGGCTGTTTGTTATCGCTGAAAGCTCTGAAAGGTTCTCTGTCACCTAGTTAGGTCATCTTTAAAAATTCTCTAAGGCCGGGCGTGGTGGTGCACACCTGTAATCTCAGCACTAGGCTGAGGCACGAGGATCACTTCGAGTTCAAGACCAGCCTGGGCTCAAAAAGAAAAAAAAAAAAAAAACTCTAACATCTAAATTAGATCTTGTAAATGCTAAAGAAGAGCTGTATACTTACTATTAACAGCCAAAATGACCCAATCAACAGGTACTTTGGTAAAGCTCTGGGTACATGCCTCAAAAATAACCACACTGACTAAAGAGGAAAAAGTTGTTCAACCCACCCACAACCCACCCATAACTCCGTGAGTATTTTCAAATAACAGCTTTGGGGAAGAAAAACCAAAGGAGAATTTTAGTCTAATTCAAAACCAAGGACTAATAGTGTTTAATTTTTACTTTTCTGCTTATCCCTTCTCTAAAGTGGTACTCCCATCTGTCCCAAAAAGGTGGTGGTGGTGGTGGTGGTGCATGTGTACAATAACAAAATGAAGAAGTTAGAGACTGCAACAGAATGAAGGCCTCTTGATTAATTAATTAGATCAAATAACTCAGACCCTCCTGTGGGCTTGAGATACCTATAAATTTCTGCTGCTGCCTTTTAGGAGAAAACTACATTTTAAAAAGACACAGGGCTGAAATCTGTCCTGAGTGTCCAGATTTGGCCAACCAAGTAGAGTAGCCGTTTACTGCCAGCAGTTCACCTTAAAAAAATAGGCCCTGGAGCCAAATCACTTGAGTTATGCTAGTTACTGGCCTTACCGCCAAAGGCAAACTACAGTACCTAACCTTATACGGGTTACTATGAGGATTAAATTTATACATATATCTATATATCTATAAAGACATAACCATGATTCTTTTTCTTCTAGTTTTTAATAAGCAACACCAGAAACTAAGATAATTCTGTAAAAATTATTAAAACAGCACTTTCAGCAAAATTCACGCTTTCCTTAATGTAAAACCCTCTTACAAAGCTATGTATGTATTTATTTCAATGTATATATTTCAGTGGCACAGTCAGTGCTTAGGAAAACGTAAATACACAGTTTAAAAGATTCTAGAGAGAATCTGGGAGGTCTACAGTGTCGTTAGATTTTACAAAGCTGAGCACAGAAGGTGGATTCACTCATTAAAACACAGTTAAAATCAGATAATGTGGAAATATTCAATATAGCCTTCATGAATATTTTAAAATTGCCAAGTACCAGACTTTAATTGTTGCAGAACGTTTTAACCTAACAAAATCCTAGGAAATGATTTCTAAAGGAGGGACCCAAAAACCGAGCCAGCTTCAAGAACTGCACTCTTTACAATCCCCTCTAGTGTGGGTCACAGGACTACACAGTTCGCCCCACGCCTGGCTGCGTCACACGGAAGAGTAGAAGACACCTGGCCAAGTCTCACCTCCCATACCTGCATCTACCTGAGATAATGCAAAGTTTCCAGAGAGGGAACGAAACATCCTGCCTATCCCACTAGCACACAATACTTCTAGCTCACGTTCACTTCCCTTTATGTAAAGGGACAGAAAAAATCAGGCACAGCTGAAGGCTTTTCACAGCATTGTCTGAAATCACCTTGCTGATGCTCCCTACAAAAAGACATCTACAATCTGGGCATAAGTACATATTTTTAGTGTTCCTTTGGAAGCTCTACTGCAGAAATGCCACGGGAATCAGGGCAGTGTAGAAATCACTTGATATAAATAACTTTTAGAATAAATGCCCACTCAGAGTAAACAAGACGGGTAATAAATTGATGAGCGTCTGTAACCTATCACTTTCCATAAATAGCCTCAAGAAATATCTAAATCTTACCAATTCTCAGTGAGTCAAACACCACATTAAGCCAACATCTTGGTATATGAAAGAATGAGACTTGCAGGTGAGCCCAGAATAAATTAATCGGGGACATTTCCAAAAAATAATAAAGTTAATTTGCTAAGTGTAATTAGTCCTGTTGGTTGTGGCGGTTCATTCCTGTAATCCCACCGCTCTGCAAGACAAGGCAGAGCCGGCCCTCGGCAATTTAGTGACTTAGCAAGACCTTAAAAGAAAATTTAAAAAAGGCGTAGAGCTGGGAATGTAGCTCAGTGCGAAGGCCCTGGGTTAAATCCTTAGTACAGGACAAAACCGGCAAAAAAAAAAAAAAAAAACAACAACGAAGGCAGCAAATTGGTATTTTAATTTAAAGATCGTCGCTTAAACCTCCTGAGGAAAAAAGTGCGTCTTCTTTGCACAGAACTCCAGCGTTGCCCGAGTACCTGGGTGAGAGTGGAACACATGCCGAGCTCTGGATTCAGCTTCAGGAAATTCCTATTTCCAGAGTGTGCTTCCTTTTTCGCAAAGTACTAATCACCCTTTCAGGTGATCGCGGGCTCACCCTGAGCTAAGCTCGCACCCCCTGGGACACCAAGGACTGCTCCACTCGGTCCCGCGTTCTCGGGGAAACACCAGCAGCAGGCGCGGCCGACGCGAGCCCAAGCCCGGGGCGAAGGGAGCAATTCCGGGGCGGCGGCTTGGAAGCACAGCCAGCAGCGGCCCCGGGACACGCGAGTCCCCCACTCTCGGACAATCCACCCAGCCCCGGGCTTAGCTCGCGACGGGCCTGCAGCGCTCGTCCTTCACTGGGGAGTCGGGGAGGGGCGCCCTCGTACCGGCCGGAAGTGCAGGGCGTGCGCGCACGGCGACTGCAAGCCCGGCCCGCCCCGCGCACGCCCCTTGCCGTCGCCCCGCGCTCTCCGGAGGCGCCCGCAGACCGCAGCGGACTCGCACCGGGCGCCGACTGTGACGCGGCGGGGCCCGGCCCGGGCGGCACCCCTCCGCCCGCTCCGCAGCCCTCGCGGAAGCGCGGCCTGGCCCGCGCGCCCCGCTGGCCCGGTACTCACACACGCACAGCACCACCACGTACGCGTAGTAGGACCAGGCCACCACGAAGGCGATGAAGAGCACGGGCACCCAGCCCACCACGCGCTGGCAGCAGCGCCACAACGTCCAGGGCGCCATGTTCCGCGGCCGATGGCCGAGCCCCGTGCCGCACAGCTCCGGGCAGCGCCTGCCGGCCGGCGGCCCTTCACTCAACTCTTCCGTGTCCGAGGTGGAGCTGCTCCGGGCGGAGGTCCGCGGCTCCTCGGCGGCTCCGCCCCGCTCGGCTCCCGGCCCGGCCCCGCCCCCGCCCCGCATCCCGCCCCCTGCCCCCGCGCGCCCCGCGGCAGCCGCAGCTCCCGCCGCAGCCGCCGAAGTGCGCCAGGGGCGGGGCCTCGCGGGTGGGGGCGGGGCCTCGCTGGCTGGGGGCGGGGCTTCGCAGCCGGCGGGGCGAGACGGGGCTGGCCGGGGTTGGAACGGGGATTGGGGGTGGGGAGCGGGGCAAGATGTAGGGAGCAGTGCGGAGGCGGTGGGGTTTGGAGCAACCGCTGGGCAAAAAGTCCTCGTGATGAGAGGTCCGGGGAGGATGGCTTCTGTGGACGGATACCCGGGGACATCAGCCCAGCTGGCTCAGGGGGCTGAACGCGCGGCCCCCGTCCTGGAGGAGCCTGACTGCCGGGCTGCCCTTTCCTCGGCAGCCAGGCCGTGCCCAACCCGGACTCCTCCTGGGAGTCTCAGGGGCGTTTCTGGAGTTTCCAGCCGCCTCTGTTACTGTTAGATGAACAGGTAAGTGCGTCTGATTTTGGGTGGCAGGCGTGTAGATTTAATTTTTGACTTAGAGCCCACTTTTAGGGTTTAGTGGTGGGAAGGGGAGTGTGTAAATGGCTCTTCGCCTGTGCCCTTCCCGCAAACAGCTGCTGAAATTGGAAGAATTTATTTACAGCTGGAGATTGCTAAGCAATAACTGAATCACAGAACCTAGAAGCATCACTATGAAGACATCATAATACAAGGTCAAAGCCATTAGAAATAATTCCTTCACACCATGCTGTTTCCCTAGCCAGCCCTTTTTTAAAAAATTTTGAGACAGGGTCTGGCTAATTGCCCAGTTTGAGCTCAAATCTATGGTCCTCCTGCCTCAACCTTCCAGAGTGCTGGGATTACAGGCATGCACCGCAACGCCCAGCTCTGACAGCATTCTTAATACAGTTCCTGCGGGGTTACACAGGCTGTAGCAAGAGCCCTTTTTGTACTGTGATACAGTAGTAGGAGAAGAGGAACAATTGCTTCGTCATTGGATGCTACTTGTAGAAGTAATAAAGCTTGTGTAAAACATTCTGTTCTCCCCAACTGAAGTTCTGGGCATTTGGGTGGGCAGATTTCAGCCTATTTTCCAGAGAGACTGATTAGAAGGGTTGGGTTCAAGATGGAATATGGATTGTTAGGGAAGAACATACAGCCCTTTTTCTTCTTGCCAGTTGCTATGTATCAGAATTGTGTTCCTAAAGCTCAACGTAAATACAAATACATCCTCTACAAACTGTCAGCAGGGCATGATTTCTGTTTGCCATGCTGTTTGTTTTTTAACACTAGCTCTAAAGTGAGTTAGAACATTAATTTCCTTAGGGCTGCTACACCAGAGTACCACACACGGGGCTGAAGACACTGGAAATGTATTGTCTCTCGGTTCTGGAATCCAGAAGTCCTAAATGAGGGTGTTGGCAAGCCCCTGCTCCCTTTGAAACCTACAGGGAGAGTCTGTCCTTCTCCGCTCTAGCCTTCCTCGGTGGTCACCAGCCTGTGGCTTTTAGCTGCGTCTGCCCAATCTCCGCCTCTACTGTGGCCTGGCATTCTTTTCCCCTGTGTCTGTCTCCTGTGTCATCTTCTTGTAGCGGTAGGCGTCTGCCCCACTCCAGTCTGACCTCATCTTCACGAGTTATATCAATCATGACTGTTTCTAAGTAAGGCCACATTCTAAATTGCTGGGTTACAGTAGCGTGTCTTTTTGTGTGGACACCACGCACCCAACACATAGAATTTTGATTCTAATTAAGTGAGTCACCTTGCCTACCACCTTGAAAGGGTCTCGAAGATAGAGAATATTTCTTAGCTGTGCAGTTTCCCCGCTGTGCAGTGAAGACAGAGAACAATCACCCAGTAATGGTTGAACAGACACTTGAAGGTTCCTGTTGTTACCCAGCTGTCTTTCTTGTTAGTCACCAACCAGATCATGTTAATTTCTGATTTCTAAACGACTGCCACATGTTCAAATAGTGTGTTGACTTTCCAGAGAATGTTTCTGATCGCTTCCCTTGCCCTAAACCTGAAGACATTCCACTGAAGGCACACGTTGTGGCTTGTATCTCCATGTCCCCCTACAGCCTCATGCACTCATAGGTGGGGATTTTCAGAGCTCGATGGTTCTAGGGTGTGATGCTGAGCTTTAATGTGTGATCTTGGGATTAAGGGCGCCCCACTCTGGGTGTGGATGGTACTGCCCAAGGGGCAGATAGCCTGCGCGGGTTACACAGGGACAGGAAGAAGGCATCTGTTGCCGCTGGCTGCCCTCTGCATGCCCTGCCGTGGGCTGTTTCTGCCCCGCAGTGCCCCTCTGCCATGCTGCCCTACTCTAGACTGTGGACTGAAGCCTGTACACACTGTGAGCCAGAATAAACCTTTCCTTCCTGAACTTGTGGGTGTTGGGCCTATTGTCCCAGAAAGGAGAAGGGTGAGAAGACGGCACATTTTGGGGGAGGTAGTAACATTTCATTTTGGGGGGAATGTTCTGCAGTTCCTAAGATAGAGTTACTGTTCTTTTGCTTAGGACCTGGTGCCCTAACCCCTTTTTTCCTTTCCTTTTCCCTGTTGGGCCAGTGATTTCCCTCCATCTCTGCTAGTGATTGTGACAACAGGGAATTCCTTAAAGGTCATGAAGTGAGCAGAATTATATGTTGTGACGGTTGTACTGACCCCAACTGCCCATAACACTCTGGCCATGGTGGAAACAATGGAATACAGAGAAGGCCATCTAGAAGCACACATTTTTCTGCTCCCTTTTGGGGCGGATGGGGAGTATAGTGGTTGGGGCTGAGTGTTAAATTCCTTTCTCTTTCTGGTTTTCCATCTTTGTTTGCTGTAAGTCTCCTGTCCGACCTGACTCCAGCTGCCGATGTGCTTGACAGCAGAGACGCTGTTCTCAGCAGGGAACTCAGCTCAGCACCACGGCCGTCATCAGCAAGCAAATAAACATCAGTAATCAGAACTTGAATTCACATAAAATGTGGGAAACAGTCCGACAGACTCTTTTTCTGAGACAGGATCCTTTGAGGTAGTTCCAGCTGTCCTTGAACTCACCATGTAGCTTAGGCTTAAACTCACAACGATCTTCCTGCTTCAGCTTCTTGAGTGCTAGGGTTCATGCCCAGCCCTGACAGACACTTTTAACAATGATTTGGCATGTGTGTCTAAAGAGGTAAGTACAAGGAATAAATCACATCTAAAAAGAACAAGAAAACAAGAACAAGAAAATTTGAAGCTAATAGAAAAAAAGGGAAAAGCAGGTGAATTTGAAAAATAACTATTTAGAAATCTTTATAATAGCTGAGGGTTTAGTTCAGTGGTAAAGCGCTTAGGTTATGTGGGCAACACATACACACACATCTGCAAATAAAAACCATTGTTAACTAAATTCAGTAGACAAATTCTAATCTGGGCACTGCAGCAGAGGAACTAAGCCCAGTGGCCTACGCAGGAACTCCCTCTAGAGTGAGACTGGCTTTTACCACATGCCTTGAATACCTCCACCCATTAACGTGTGGGCCATTGCTGACTCTTGTGAATAACCCCAAATCGTGAGGGCTGTGGGTGTGGCTCTGCTAAAGTCCCTGCCTAGCATGCAAAGAAAAATAAAACCATGTTTCCCTGTTTCTGCGGGTGGAGTTCAGAACTCCACAGTATGGCACCTCTGCAGCTAAAGAAATAACCAGAAAGAAAAGTTTTTTCTGATCACCCCCTTCCTGGAAACAGGCTGTCAAAGGTTCTGGGGGCTGACGGTGCAGCCCCGTGGTCAGGGCAGGTAGCCGGCCTGCGTGGGGCCTCGGATAAGGAGAAGGCTTCCGCTGAGGCTTTTATTCTCTCTATGCGTCAAGTAATCTGCAGAACCCTGCAGTGCTACTAGGTCGGCATGACCTGGGTGACTGCGGTCTCCTGCCTCACGTTGCAGTTGCCGGCAGAACTAGAGCGGAGGCTTGGGACACCCCGAAAATGGAGGCATTACTGCTGGACAGGGGTCTCTCTCTCCCTCCTCTAACCTTTCCTGTCCAGCTGGCGAAGCCTCCCCCGCCCGCCTTCCGCGCCGCGCATTCCCGCACTGCCCACCCCGAGCAAGCTGCCGACCCGGCTGTGTTCCCTAGCGCTTGTGTTCTCCCGGACACGGTCAGAGCAGAGCGAGTCTTCAGAAAATCCAATTTGCTTAACACACCGACGTTTATTAGGACTGCAAAGGCCTGCGGCCCCGCTGCCCCGCTACTCCCAGCATGCAGGCCACAGCTGCCCTGCCCTCCCGGCTTGCTGCGGGCCTCACTCTGCGGCCACCTCTGTGCTGGACCCTCTGCAGCGCCACTGCGGCGCTGCTGCAGCCCGGGGACCCTCCCCCCGCCCCTCCCCCAGCCCTGGCTCCCGGGAATTCCCTGGAATCTCTCCTCTCTGGACCATGACTGTAGCAGTACCACCCTTACTTCCTGTTGTTCACACAGCAGAAATACTAGGTGTCCTAGTAGAAGTGGGTCCCAGTTTACGCCGGTTGTTTTCCTTTTCTTTTAAAATCTTGTTATTTTGAAATTTTAGACGTATAGAAGAGCTAGAAAAATACTGTTTTCCTGTAGAGACTTCTCCCCCACTGACCCCCAAATATCATCTCACTTAGCCATGACGTGTTTCTCAAAACTGGGACATTGACCTGAGTACAACATGAACTAAACTACGGGCTCCAGATGGGTTTTCCCCGGCCCCACCCCCCACGTCCTTCCTCCCCGTCCTTTTCCTCTCCTAGGGTCTCACAGAGTGCGCAGCTGACAGCTGTCCCCCTCCTGGTGGTGGCTGCTGTTTTTTAGTCTCCCCTTGTTTTGCATGGGAGACACTGGGAAAGGCCAGGTCAGAGGCACAGCAAGACAGTGGAGTGTGTGAAGCTCCGTGCCTGGGCACAGCGCAGCCTCCCCCCGGATGTCAGTTTCCCTTCCTTACCCGGGTCGCTTAGTTAAGGTGCCGCCTCCACCGTGATGGCACGGACTTTCCCTGCCTTGTTCACTAGCAAAAGGTGGTGAAGCCCAGCCGCGCCTAAGGGAGAGGAGCGGACTCCATCCCCCGGGGGAAATCTGTCCGGCCTCTCCAGTGTTAACAGAGACACGGAGGAAGAGGCGCTTGGAGACGCCGCAGAGGCTCTGTTCTCCGTGAAGTTCCTCCTGTGGCGTTCGAGTCCTCCGTGGACCCTGATGGCCCCGAGCTTCTCCGTTATCTTTTCCGTTCCTCTCTCGTGCTGCGTGGTTGTGTCTAGTGGTCTGTTTCCTACCGGGGGGGGGGCGGGGAGGCAGCCGGAATGGGAGTTCAGAGATTTGGCAGGCTTACTCCTTCAGACCTGAATTTCTGGTTTGGTTAGGTTTATTGCTTCTACATTACTGGAAATCTGTTCTTCAGAACACTTCCCGCCACCGTTGTTTGACCAGTCCACTCGTGCTGTTGACTGCATTTAGACCACAGGGACAATCTGGGCACAGCGGCTTGGTCTGGGCTGCAGTGGAAACGGTTGACATCGCCACTCCCGTGGGGGGAGAGGGGGTTGAGGAGCCGAGGAGAGCAGGCGTCCGGGAGACACTGAGCTGCCCCAGCTCCACCGCTGGGACATCTTCGTGAGCTCACTTTGCACAGAACTGACAAGTTCCAGGTAAGCAAAGGCGGAGAGGAAATGCTGCCCTGGACGTGGGCAGGGGCAGACGTGGAGGGCAACGCTATGTGTGTGGGAAGGCACTGCATTTAGGACAGTTCCTGCAGTCACATTCCTACCTTGCCAAGCACCTTACCAGTACCAGCACCTTACCCTACCATCAAGCCACACCCAGCCCTAAGACACAGTTGGGGATAAATTGACTTTGGGGGCTGTACCAGTCTGTTTTCAGTTGCTGTAATGAAAAACGTGGAGCTGGGTCATTTGTAAAGAAAAGAAGGTTAGAGGCTGGGGGTGCAGCTCAGTGACAGAGCATTTGCTAAACATGCCAGTCTCCCCAGTTAAAGAGGGCTCCTTGGCTCACAGGTCTGGAGGCTCAAAGCCCGAGTCTGGGTGGGTGGCATCAAGGCAGGAGCACGTGTGAGCCAGAGAACGACGTAGGGACCGGGAGCACTCTTACAACAGCTAGGAGAGCTCAGTGTCCCCTGAGAACTGCCTTCATTTTTTCTGAGCCTGTGTTCCCGTGAGCTAGACAATTCCACTAGGCCCACCGCCCCCAGGATCTCGCACTGGCACCAAACTTCCAGCACACGGATGCTTGTGGGAAACCAGCCAGCTCAGACATAGGAAGGTAAGAGCAACTCTAAGAGAACAGTGGAAGAAATACAGATGGTGGGGTGAGGGCTAGTTGGGTTCAAATCTCAGCTTTATCACTTTTTAGCTATATAATACTTATGGACTCAGGTCTCCTGGAGAAGAAAAATAATGGTATCTTATTTATGGTATTTATTGTGAGCATTAAGGTGCAGTGTTATGTATGATATATGTATATATGGGGTCAAATATACTACATGTAAGAAATACATATGGATATATATTTATAGGTGTATACATATACATAATTGTATATATTCTAATATTGGTATGGGAGAAATGTAGTCTGCAACCTGTCAGATATCAGATGTACTTTGGGGGACTGAGTTCATGTCCCCTAAAGAATGAATTCCAAGGGCCAGTGGATCTTCAGAGTAGGAAAGGTTCATTAAGAGAAGGCTCTTCAGAGAGACAGGTGGGCTCCCAAGGGGGTGGCACCAAGGTGCTTCATCGGGGTCATTTTTCTGCAAGGTCACCTTGTGGGTTCAGTGTGGGTCAGACTACAACCAGCAACCAGCCCGTAGGAGTACAAGTGCAGCCGCTTAGCTAATACGGACGGGCCTCGTCTGCCTACCCGGCTCCCCTCCTCGACTAGGTCATTCAGTGAACTGGTCACCAAACGAGGAACTGTATACAGTGTGTACACTACAATATCCAGCGAGACCGGGCGCATCCATCCAAAGTGGGGTAGCCGGAGAGCGTTACAATGTTCAGAAAATAGAAATGGTTAAAGGAGGCTCCGCCTTGAAGACTTTGTCTTTATTTGCGTAACTCTTATGTGCAATGCTGTAATGTATAACAGAACAAAAACCTGTAGCACTAAACTGTACAGTACAACCAGCAAAAATGACAGTTACTGTATCAACGAAACATTGAGGCTCTCTAAGCAAGATGTACAGAACTGTGCAAATAAAAATGGGAGGCCAGAAGTCTGAGTGGTGGGTCCTAAGTCCAAATGACTGGTCTCCTAAGCCCGAAGAGCTGTCAAACAGGTAGATCGTTAAACGGGTCTATCTGTATGTATCCACTGGGGAAATGAGTCACATAGCAGGAGGACATGGGAACTCAAAGGCATTTTTGGGAAGGGATGGGTCCAGATGCTCTGGTCACCCACCTGGGAGCCTGATGCCTGTCTGGACCTCCTGGAGCAGGGGATGCGCATTACAGCATAATCTCAAGTTGGTGTTTATCTCTTAGGGAGGCCTGCAGGCCTGGCCACTGCATCTCCATCTTGCACCTGCAGCCACAAGCTTACTGTCTCTATTTGTTGTGCTGACTTTCTTGCAGGCCCAATCCCTGTGACATACATTATCTTCTACCTTAGCTGCTTACAGTGATGTGGATCTATGTGTGTGCATCTGTCCATCCATCTATGTAACCCACATGCGTCTATATTTCCTGGCTCATGGTCGCTGTGGCAGTCTACATGATGGATTTCAACACAGGAAGTATACTAGAAGGAGTTGGTTAAATAGGTGTTGGGGGACTTAAAAATCAAAGAGGGCAGTGAGATGGTACAGAGAAAGCCCTTGCGGGGAGGAAGCTACCAGTCAGTGCCAGGCTGGTGCAGGGGATGAGGCTGGGGCTTTGGAGTCTGGAGGCTGGGGGGCGGGCTGCGGGCAGGCACAGAGCCAGGGCGGGGCAGCTGGGGGAGGGCGTACAATGAGGCTCGTTTGGGGAGGGAGAAAACACATACCCGGAGACTGGTACCAAGGGCCTCCGGGATGAAAGCGGAGCCTGAGCACAAACCTGCTGACCCACTTGCCTTCTGGCTGGCTGCCTCCTCCTACTGCCCTCGAGGGCAGAGGGGAGCCAGGCATGCGGGTCCCTGACAGGGATAACCAAGCCCAGGGTGTTTGGAAGGGGCCGGAACAGAGGGGTAGCAGTTTAGTTAAGCAGCAACTCCTTGTAACTTAATTTATTCTTTCTCCATTCGCAAAGCTGCCTACAATCCCGTTATACAATTACAAATTACAGGACAAGGCATTTATCCACATTCACAGTGTTGAACATTCATGTTATTTCTAAATTTTTATTATTTGAAATGATGCTGAAATGATCATTCCTTTAATCCTCTTCAGTTAAAATTTTTGATGAGGAGACCTCATACAATATTCTGCAAAGCAGAATAGTTATTATTAGTATCTTTTTTATTTTCTAGGAGTTATTAAAATTTTTCTCCTAATATTGAATACCTCTAAGCAGGATATAAATCCAGATGTTAATAGCAAAATACTGTCTCTCATTTTGTCTTCTTGGAAAGATAACTTTCCTAGAATGAAAACTCACCTCCAGTAGCATGATTAGACAGATCAGATTTCAGTAAAGATTTGGTTTTTTTTTTTTTTTTTTTTGGTCTTTTTGAGACAGGGTCTTGCTGTGGGCTCGGGATTGTCTTGAACTCACATTATAGTCCAGGCTGCCCTCAAACTCCCAACGATCCTCCTGCCTCAGCCTCCTGAATGCTGGGATTACAGGCGTGTGCTACCATGCCTGGTGGTATTGATGATCTTGAAAAAATTACCTCACCTATAAAAAGGTATTGCCGAGAGACCCCAGTGTTTAATTTCCTTCTCCATCCAGTGTAAGCAACACACGTGACACGTGCTGATGGGAAACGTGGGAAAGCCCTGTGCTCATGTGTCTAGGAGCTGGCAGATACTTAGCTAAGACACAGTAGTCTAAAGCCCGCCCCCCACAATATTTCCTTTCAAGGAATCCTCGACATGCTCTGTAATTTACTGTACACCTTTCTTACCATGGTCTTTGTTTTTCTGTTAAGGGTCACGCTCAATGCCATAGAAAGATACATTTTTGGAAAGGCAAGAGCGCCATCTTGTGGAGCTTTGGTAGTGGATGCTTTTAAACCCGCTGCAGCACTATTGGGATGGTTTTGCAATCCTTTCACTCTTCGTGCATTTCCTCCTCGTGTCTTGGTTATTCTGTGCCATCAAGGTGCTGTTAGTGTCAGCTTGGATCCTGGCTTTTGAGGATGTGCAGTTTCTGCTAAAGTACAGCCTGGCCCCTTGCCTGTCCTGTGCTGTCTGTGCTGTCTGCGGTTCTGTGTGGTAATCTGCGTCTGGAGGACCGTGTGTCGGCCTTTGTCCATCCCCAAGGGGTATCAGGGAAATTTCTTCACAGTGAAGCTGTGATTTGGAGTTGAGTATCTGCTGCCTAGGAGGCAGTGCGGGCGATGTGGGATTGATTACCAAAGTGGAAGGCCTCCTTTTGAGCATAGAACTTCTCTCCCTACCTGTCTGGAGCTCAGCTCAGCTGTTCAGCAAGAGCGCCGGTTGGTGTTGGACCTTTGTTCCTTGGGCGGGAACTCGGCAGGGAGGTTGAAGTCTGCAGAAGCGCCCAGGGCGTTGCCAGCTCTGCGGTGTAGCGGCTGCGTCTTCTGCTGTCCTCTTGACTCCCAGCTGAGGCATCACATTGGCAGAGGTAAAACATGCCCTAGGAGGAGAAAAACAAAATACATAGATCGAGTTAAAATCCTTTCCGTAGCTGTGCTTATCAGCTTGCTTTACTGTAACAAAACAACTGAGATAGTAAACTGGAAAGAAGGAAGGTTTTATTTAGGCACATAGTTTCAGAGATCTCAGTCTGTGGTTGCTTGGCCCTTTGCTTTGGGCTGGAAATGACGGGAGAGTGTGGTGGTGATCACTGCTGTCCTCATGGGAGCCAGGAAGCAATGAGAGAGTTGAGGGAAAAGAGAGAGAAGGGAAAGGGAGGGGGAAGGAGAAGAGGAGGAGGAGGAGAGAAGAGAGGAAAGAGAGGGGCTGGGGTCCCGGCACTGCCCCCGGGGCACACCCCCAATGACCTCTCTTTGCTCTAGGCCCCCGCCTCCGAGCAGTCCACCTCCTCCCAATCACAAGAGGTCTAGGGACCAACATGCAGCGCCTGAGTGATCCGAATTATAGCAAGAGCTCTTAATTTGTCACAACTTTCACATATATTGGTGAAAGGAGTTAAGTATAAGTACTTTTTGGTGTAACTTGCTCAGTAGTGCCCTTTTGGTTGGGCAAAATGTGAGTCAAATATGTTTTTCCCTCTATCTCCTTTTCCTTTGTGATGCTGGCATTGAGCCCAGTGCCTCTGAGGCCCTTAGCATACACGCTTACATTGAGCTATCCTGTCAGCCCTGGGACAGCCAACTTTTTTTGAGACAGGGTCCCACTAAGTGGTTCAAACTGGCCTTGAACTCACTACGTAACCCAGGTTGGCCTCGTGCTTACGGTGATCCTCCTGCCTCAGCCTCCCTAGTGCTGGTATTACAGGTGTGTGTCGCCACAAGAGCCAACTTCTTGAACGTTCTCCTGAAGCGTTTTTGTGACTTTCATCCTGGAGCTCTGCTATTGAGCGTGAATTCCTGTACATACCTCCAGAGACCCCCAAAATAGTCTTAGCCTGGGGAGTTTCACACTGGAGAGTGGAAGCCTCCTATGTCTGCCCCACACGGTGTGTCTGACCCAGGATGGCTCTGCTGTGGTCTCTCTGCCTTCTAGGAGGAGTTACCCCCTCCCTTGCCAGCTTGATGGAGATCACTATGAGGCTCTCTGAGCAGGATTTAATATTAACCAAATGGCTTTTCATGTTTAAAAACGTGTGAGTTTTCCCAAGGCCTGGGCCCCTTGTCTGGAGATGAACAATGGACTCATAGTACGTGGACCTCTATCGCTGGTCCCCGCTGAGGCCTGTATTGGCCTGTGAAGCTGTGACACCTCAAAGGACAAAGGCCATAGCTGAGGATGTCTGGCTCCAACCCCAGTTAAGTAAGAGGAGGTGGTAGCTGCAGGCCTCTTGCTCCCACAGTGAAGGCCTTCCTGGAGATGACACAGTTCTCCTGAATTAATATAAAGTATTACCTGGAGAAGTCCTAAGAGGGATCCCCAAGTCCTGCCCAGATCCCTGCATTTTCTTCAGTGTCCCCCTCCTTTGTTTGAACACCAAAGAAGTATAGCCAGCCCAGGGAAGTTGTGAGGGTTAACCCAGACAGTCTCCAATTCTGTGAAAGGGTTGGGCCCTCCTGGGGCCCTGAAATCATTTCAGTTGTCTCATTGATTTAAGCCTTCACTGTCCACTCGTTTGGTAGGTTGTGGGCCTGATCAGCCTGCAATAACTAAGAGACCTTATTAATGCGATACCAGCTTTCACTGTAGGAGCAATGGAAACTGCCTTGTTCTTCTAGCCCTCACTGGCCACTGTAGATCAGTCTGGGTGCAACCTGGCCCAGGATTGAGCCAGTCAGCACCTTCCCAGGAGTTTCTGAACTTCAGGGAGAGCTTTCCATACACTGTAGATTAAAACTAGACCCATATCTTTCACCATGCACTAAATTAAAATTGATATGGATCAAAGATCTAAATCTTAAAACAGAAACATGAACTCTACTGGCATATAGAATAGGTAGAACTCTTGAAGTCACTGGTATAGGCAAAGACTTTATGAATAAAAGCCTGATTACACAGGAACTATCAGAAACAATCAACAGCTGTGATGTCATTAAAAAGCTTTTGCACAGCAGAATCCACCAACAGAGTGAAGAGACAACCCACAATGTGGAAAAAAATGTTTCCTAGTTGTTCCTCAGACAAAGAACTAATAACTAGTATAAAGAAATTTTTAATAATCAGACTCCCCTAATTTAAAGACCCAATCCAAAACTGGACGTCTGAGGTGAGTAAACACTTCTCAGGTGAAGAAATAGCGATGGTGCATGAGTATATGAAAAAACGTCCAACATCACTGGTCACCGGAGAGATGTAAATTAAAACCACACTGAGATTCCGTCTCACCCCAGGAAGATGGCCGTCATCAAGAAATCAACCAATAACACATGCTGGCGGGGATGTGGGGGAAAAGGAACCCTTCTCCACTGTTGGTGGGAGTGTAGACCAGTGCAACCACTGTGGAAATCAGTGTGGAGAGTCCTCAAAAAAGTAAAACTAGAGTTTCCGTTTGACCAGCTCTTCCCCTTCTTGGTATCTTCTTAAAAGAACTAAGCGCATCATACCACAGTAATACACACATACCTGTGTTTATGGTGGCACAGTTTGTAACAGCTAAATCTTGGAAGCAGCTCAAATGCCCATCAGCTGATGAACAGATAAAGAAAATTTGGTGTTTCATACAATGAGAACTACTCTGCCGTAAAGAAGGATGAGCTTGAGACATTTCTATGCAAATAGTTGGACCTTGAGATCATACTCTTAAGTGAAATAAATTGGAAACAGATGTTTCCACATTGTTTCTCACATTGTTTCTCTGCTGTGAGAAACGGAAAGTGTAAATAAGGACCAAAATATATGATAGATATTGTGAAACAGAAAGAAAATGTTCAAAGGAGAAGGGGAAATGGGGCGGGGGAGGGGGAAAGAAAGAAGGGGAACAGGAAAACACGGAAACCAAGCTTTAGTAAACAGGGAAGAGAGGCTGAAGGGATGGTGGAGGAATGGGCGAAAAGAAGAATCAAGTTATATTGTGTACAGGTGCAGATTCCCTATGATGAATGTGATAAACTCAATAAAAAAAAAGAAAGTCGCGGAAGGAATGCAAGGACAGAAGGGAGGCTGGGGGGACTGCAAAGGCCATGTTGGTGCCACAGGAAGCTGGAGGAGTCAGGGTTCTGCAACGTCTGTGTGCAGTTACTGGGTGAGAGAACTAGTGGGTCAATAAAACTTGAAAACAAACAACCAAAAGGGTAACATCGAGCAGAGACCTGAGTGATGTGGGAGGCTGTGTCACACGGAAGGCTCAGAGTCGGTGGTACGGGTGGTCAGCGAAAAGGTCTGCAGGTAGGGAGAGCTTGCAAGGTTCCAGTGAAAATGAGGTGGCCATGGTGACCACACACGACAATGGACTCTAGATCTGTGGACCCAGCTGACTGCCGATAAAAAGAGATCTGTGTCTCTTCTGAACATGGACACATTTTGTGTGTCATTGCCTAAACAATAAAGTGTAACAGCTATTTACACAGTATTTACAATGCCTTAGATATTCTAAGCACTCTGGAGGAAATCTGAAGTATATGGGGGGGCGCACATAAGTTTCATGTCAGTTCTCTGCCATTTTATAAAAGAGATTTGCACATCCTCAGATTTCAGTATCCTCGGGGGGCCTTGGAGCCAATCTTTGGTGGGTACCAAAGGATGACTCTATTTTTAATTTACATAAATTGTATTTGCCATGGATCTTACTTGTTCCGCATGGTGGTTTTTTTTTTTTTTTGTCTCTTTGAGACAGGGTCTCTCTATGCAGTTCAGGCCGGCCTTGAGCTCACTATGTAGCCCAGGCTGGTCTCAAACTCACAACGATCCTCCTGCCTCAGCCTCCCGAGTGCTGGGATCACAGGCGTGCGCCACCACGCCTGGCTCATGTTTTAAATTTACTGTTATATTCTGAAGCTCTACCACTCCTCAGAAGGCAATTACCATGTTTTACTTTGGGTTTCCTTAATGGTGGACACCTGGGCTCCTCTAGATCCCCTCTAGTACCTTCAGTAGCAGGGGAGATGTCTTGTGCATACCCTTGTGTAGGCTTGTGCTGTTTCTCTGGAAGCATCTGTTGAGGAAAAAGACTGCTGACCTACGGGATAAATGCATACCTAATTTCATCGAAGATCGTCAGGTTGTTTTCTAAGCAGCATATGGGGTTCCATTTCTCCAAGTCCACTATTTTTTGCCCATCTGTTAAGCGTGCATAAGTATCTTGCTTTTGTTTTTGCATTGCTGGAGGTTGAGCCCAGCACATGCAAGGCAAGCATTCTGCTACTGAGCTGCCCCCCAAGCCTTTTAACTTTTTAAAATTTTGGGACAGAGTCTCAGTAAGTTTCCCAGGCTGGCCTCAAACTTGAAATCTTCCTGCCTCAGCCTCTTAAATAACTAGAATTATAGGCATGCACCACCATGCCCAGCTACATCGAACTATTTTTAAAATTAATTTTGTATCCTGCAACACTGTTGAGTTCAATTTTTCCTGGTGGAATCCTTAGGACTTTCTGCATAAAATGTCATATCATCTGCAAATAGTGATCACTTCTCCAATTTGGATGCCTTTTATTTGTTTTATTGTCTAGTTGCTTTGGCTAGTACTATATTGAAAAGAACTATATTGAAAAGAAATGGTGAAAATGGGCAACTTTGTTTTTAATATTAGAAGAAAAACTTTCTGTCTTTTGCCACTGAATACAGTGTTAGCCTTGGGGTTTTCATGTGTTGCTTTTATAATTTTGAGGCAGGTTCTTTCTTTTTCTTCAATTTTAATTTTTATTAGTGCATGCATACAGTACATAATGATCATGTTTTTCATGAGTGACTGGTTACATGTACATAAAGGCAACTTCTCTCTACTCTTAGTTGTTGAGGTTTTTGGTTTTTCAATCATAAAAGGCTGTAGAGTTTTGTCAAATGGTTTTTCTCTGTCAATTTAGGTGGCTATGGTTGCCTTCTTTATTCTGTGAATATGGTGTACTGTGCTGATTTTTGTAGGTTGAATTATCCCCACACCCCAGAAAAAAACCTCATCTGGTCATGGTGTATGTCCTAACTTTGCTGCTTCAATTGTTTTAGAGTATTTTGTGATGATTTTGCACCACTATTAGTATGAGATTTTGGCCTGCAGTTTTCTTTTTTCATAGTGTCTTTGGCCTTGGTGTCATGGCAATGCTGGCCTTGTAGAGTAAGTTTGGCAGTGCTCCCTTCCCTTCGATATTTGGGAGAGTTTGAGAAAGATCAGTATTAATTCTAGGTGTTTGGTAAAATTTGCTAGTGAAGCCGTCTAGTCCTGAGATTTTCTGTTGAGAGTTGGTGATTTGCTCTTACTAGTTACAAGTAGTCACAGTTTTCTTTTTAAAATTTAAAGAGAAGAAAAAATACAATAAAAAACAGTGATAGGAAATTAACAACGGTTATTATATTGCATATTGTTATCTTCAAAGTAGTTGTTCAGATTACAGAATATAGGCATGCAAAATTGACCAGACAATGTAAGCACAAACCGTTCCATCAATGAACAATAGAAATTAGTAGTGTACTTATCTTACTATCTTGTGTACTTTCTTTTCCCTTCCTTTTTTCTCTTTTTCCCCATCCCAGTTGTTCTTTCCTCTTGAGCAGTTTCTTTCTCTTTCATAGTATCTGTTGTACCTTTTGGAGTTTATTTACTTTTCAAGTTTCTCACACTAGTGACACAATATAATGTTTACACATGCGAGTCTGGTTTATTTCACTTATGAGTATGGTCTCAAGTTGTATCCATTTACCTATAAAAGCCTTAAATTTATCCTTCTTTGTAGCTGAGTAGTACTCTATTCTATAAAAATACCACACTTTTTTTTTTATCCATTCCTCAGTTGATGGGCTGAATTGTTCCCATAATTTAGCTATTACAAATGGTGCTGCTATAAACATGGGTGCACATATATCATTGTGGTACGATGTTTTTAATTCTTCTAGAAAAATGCCCAGAAGGGAATAGCTGGGTTAAGTGGGACCACCAATCCTAGTTTTTCTAGGAATCTCCACACCTTTTTCCATAGTGGTTGCACCAGTCTACACTCCCACCAGCAGTGCAGAAGGGTTCCTTTTCCCCTCCAGCCCCTCCAGCATTTGTTATTGATTGATTTCTTTTTTTAATTTTAAAGGGAACTAAAAAAAAAAGAACAGTAGCAAAATGTCAACAAAATAGACAAAAACAAAACAAAGCAAAAACAGTAAGAATGATACAAGGTTTCAGAACAAAATGGTAGGGATTAACAGTGGTGGTTACATTTTTATCTTCATCGAAGTTGGTCAGATTACCAGATGTAAGAATGCAAGATTAATCAAACTATTAAAGAGAATAAAAATGAAAACAAAAAAAATTATAAATGATACAGAGTTTCACCAAACAAGATAATGATAGCCATTTTTTCTGGGGTGAGATGGAATCTCAATGTTGTTTTAATTTGCATTTCTTGAATGACCAATGATGTTGAACATTTTTTCATATATTTGTCATTTGTATTTCTTCATCTGAGAAATGTGTATTCATCTCAGATGTCCATTTTTGGATTGAGTCTTTGATTTTGGGAGGGGGGCTAATTTTTTCTGTTCTTTGTATGTGCTAGATAGAAGTCCTTTGTGTGAGGGACAGTTGGCTAAAATTTTTTCCCAATCTCTGGGTTTTCTTTTCACCTGTTGGTGATTTCTTTTGAAGTGCAAAAAACTTTTTAGTAAATGAGATTCCAGTTGTTGATTCTTTGAAGTGTTTCCCATGCAGTTTGGTTTTTGTTCATGAACTCTTTTCCTATCCCTGTCTTCAAAATTTCTACCTACTTTTTCTCCCAGTAGATTTAGTGTTTCTGTTTTAATATTAGATCTTTGATCCATTTTGACTTTAGTGCACGGTGATAGACAGGGGTCTAGTTTTAGTCTTTGGCATGTGGAAAGCCAGTTTTTCCAGCACCATTTATTAAAAAGAAGCTGTCTTTCTTCTAGTAAACATTTGGCCACTTCGTTGAAGATAAGGTAGCTGAATGTGTAGTTGGGTCTGCATCTTTTAATCTGCTCCATGGACCCTCAGTACCATGCTGATTTTACCGCAATAGCCTTGTAGTATAATTTCAAGTCAGTGATTGTGATGTCCTCTGACTTGCCTTTTGTATTTTAGGAATGTTTTCTCTAGACCTATGGGGTATGCTAATGATATTTTGATTGGGACCACATTAAATCTGTATAACAGTTTTGAGAGTATGGCCATTGTCACAATGTTAGGTCTTCCTGTCCATGAGCAAGGGATATCTTTCCATTTTCTGGTATCTTCTTTGATGTCCCTTTTCAGGATATTGTCATTTTCAATGTATACATCTTTTACCTCCTTTGTTAGATTGATTCGTAGGTATTTCCTTCTTTTGGATGCTACTGTGAAGGTTTCCCTAATTTCTCTCAGTGAGTTTGTTGTTTGTGTACAGTAAGGCCATTGATACAGTTTTTGTTTTTTGATGAGCAGTTTTGCTATTCTACCCTTTAATCTAGGGAACCAATCCAATTTGTTGGATGACGACAAATTGTTCTGACTCATAATCCTTTGTGTTTTTATAAAATCAGTTGTAATTTATCTCTGTGTATCTATGTATCTGTCTATGTATGTATGTATGTATCTATCTTATCATCTACCTATCTATAGATTCGGTTTTGCTATATTGCCCAGCCTGGTGATTAATTTTTTTTTTTCTTTTGAGATAAGGGTATGTAGTTCAGGCTGGCTTTAAACTCAGTACATAGCCTAGGCTGGCCTTGAGTTCCCAGCAGTCGTCCAGCTTCAGCCTCCCGAGTGCTGGGATTACCTCCCAAGGCCTGTGCCACCACACCTGGCTTTGGAGCTTCCCACTCGGCCACGTTCCGACATCAGTCCAGACACCATACTTTGATTTTCTAACCTAGTCCCCCAGTGGTAACCGTATGTCTGTGTTTGTGGAGAGCATTTCAGTTTTGTTTCTATTCCCGGAACACATCGTGCTTCCCGACCACATTAGAGTGCCTCGCTGGTCTGACGTGTTGTCCGTGCTCAGAGGAGAGGCTGAACCGGACCTGCACCCTTCCTGCCCGGTGCAGTAACAGAGAAGCTAGACTGTGAGGAGGAGAGCACATGTGAGGCTGTGACTTGCTGCTCTTCCCTTCCTTTGGTTCAGGTCCGTCTTTTTCTTTGAGCCACCAGTGAGTGCCAGGTCTTTGATGGATGATGGGAGACAGTGTCAGAATTAAGTCCTTTTTCTAACCAGCTCAGAGCAGAGGGGAGGCGGCAAACAAACGCAGATTCCAGTATGCACAGGTCTGAAGGAGGTGCAGACAGAAGGACGCTACCAGAGCTGGTGGGGCACGCACCTGTGTGACTTCCGAGGGCACCGGGAGAAAGTGAGAGCTTCCTGGTGCGGGAAGTGGCACCTGAGGCAAAGAGCCAGGCTGCGTCTTCCGCAGGAGTGCTGGCCAGGCAGGCGGTGCCTGGAGAGCCCGGGAGGCTGCAGGATGCAGCTGCTGCTCGCTGCACGGGGGCAGGGCGGAGGCCAGGCCACAGACCAGCAAGGGTGAGGCTGACTGTCAGCCTGAGTGAGAAACGCCCGGTACACCGATCTGCAGGGTGCTCAGTGTAACCAACGAATAGGCTGTGGCCCAAATGAAGTAAGAGGGTGACAAAGGAGGCAGGCTCGCTGCGGTGTCTTCAGGGAGCCGAGTCTTCACCTTGGACATCGTCTCCTGGCGTCCAGCGCAGACCCTCGGTCCTCCTGACACAGATGCCGTGGCGAGCTGCTGGCCTTCCACTGAGTCCTTCGGATCCCCAGTGTGCGCACGGCCCCGCTCCCCTTCACACCCGACTCTGTGGGCGGCCACGGTAAGCCAGACTTGGAAGTTCTTACACATTTGTGTATCTTGCATTAGATCTGTTTCCACAGTAAGCACTGACTGATCCACACAGGATCAGGTATAAATAGGCTTTCATTCTGTAGGTGGTTTTCAGGTCATAGGACTGTGGGAAGCAGAGCGACACGATCAGATTTGTTTCAGAAAAGTGAATTTGCTGTGGAGGAGATGAAGTCCTTAAGACTCTTACAACCTTGAACTTCAAGCACCCCCACTTCCTAGTGAGGAAGTGGCAGAGAAGTCAAGTATTTTGCTGAATGTTCCACAGTGACCAGCCTGTCGAACCCCACAGTTTGGATGCTCAGGCTCAAGGACTTGCTGGGGCTACACGCAGACAGCTTTCCCTCGAGATAAGCTCAGAATGGACCCACCAGTGTCAGAACGAAGGCCGTGGGAGTGGGCGGGAAAGGGGGAGGATACTTGAGGATTTCGGGGCAACAAATGGATAAACTTGATGGCTGGTGGGGCCTGAGTGCGTGCGTGCCTGGGACAGCTAGCGGGCGCATTTTGATCCGAGTGTGGGACACTCACTGAGCCTGAGCAGGACACACAGGGATGAGACCATCTGGTCTGCTTTGCAAGTGCTGCAGGAACCAATCTGAGAGCCGCCCCCACAGCAGCGGGGCCTGGAGCTCAGGGACAAGAACAGCAGGGGGTGGATGGATCCCGGGCGCAAGGACGGCGGGTGAAGACAGGGCTCCCTCTCCGTCCGCCTTCCAAAAGGGTCAGCACGGAGAAACACACGCAAATCACTGAACTACCAAACGATAGGAAAGAAACACGTATCTAAAGGAGGGTTCCAGTTTTAGGAAGTCCAGCTGCTGTCAAGAGTGTCACTTCTCTGAGGGGCACCAGCCAATCCGGTTGGCTGTCTGATAGAGTGATGGCCCGTCTCGCTTAAGTGTGATCAGGCAGCTTTGCAGCGGTCATGTGATGATGAAGTTAATCATTCACTTGCAGTTTGTTTTTGCAGATGCAGAGTATTACCTTTTGGCTTTGAAAAACTGAAAATTTCATCATCTTTTTTGTGAGACAGGGCCTTGTCTACGTTGGCCTCGATCTTGTGGCGATCCTCCTGCCTCAGCCTCTTGGATGCTGAGATCACAGGTGTGTGCTGCCACACCTGGGTGAAAGTGTATCTTCAGCCCCCTGAATAGCCTTGTTTTAGGAGTCTCCTGCCCTCTGGCATCACTGTCACTGTGTAACTGTAACCCTCACACCGATTTCAGATTCCTGTGCAGTCCTCACCTTCAGAGCCAGTCCCAGGATATCAGGGGTCCTCTGGAACTCACCACATACACTCAGCACCTAACAGTGGGGCCTTGGTTGATTTTCTTTGTGTCAGAGCTCACATCCCAGGCCTTGAACGTAAGAGGAAAATGCTACACCACCAAGTCATAGCCCCAGGCCCTGGCATACTATTTTTTGTGGTACCGGGTTGAACCCAGGATCTCAGCACTGCTGCATCCCAGCCCTTTGAAGGTTTTCAAGGCAGGGTCTTGTTAAATCACAAAGTTGTGCAGAGTGGGCTCCAACTTGCAATTCTCCTGCCTCCGCATCCCAGAGTGCTGGGATTACAGCTATGCACTACACACCCAGCCTGGGCATACTTCTTACTACTTTAAAAGCTTTTCAATTTAGCAGATTAACATATTTTCTGGCCTTATTTGCCTTTAATAATTATAAGGGAAGTTTCTACTGTCCTATTCAGTTAATTTCATTGTAAACTCATGGGTTATTTTATCCAGTCTGCTATAATGTTATTGTTTTCTTTTTTGCAGTATTAGACTCAGAACCCAGGACCATGTGCTTGCTAAGTAAGTGCTCTACCACTGACATATGCCCCAAGCCTTGAGATGGGGTCTTGCAAAGTTGCCCATGCGCTGGCCTCAAACTTGTGATCCTCTTGTCTCAGCCTCCTGAGTAGCCAGGATTTCAGGTGTGTGTCACTGTGCCTGCTACAGAGGTACCTCAGCGCATGGACTCGAATCACCTCTGGTCACAAGCCATACTGGACCAGAACCCAATCAAGGTTCCCCACAAAGTCAACACTGAACCTGACCAGAGAATTGCATTTGGTTCTCATCTCAGCTGGTTTGTGACTAGAACCGTGGAGAGAATCAAGTTCACCCCCCCAGGCCCGCTGTGCATCACTCTGATGTGATGCACCAGATCTGGCCAGGGGGTCCCTTCCAGCTGGCTCTGTCCGCTGGATTCCCCGTGATTCCACGAGCCTTTTCTGAGTTTTAGGAACAAGGTGTTTCAGGCTCACCTTGGCTCTTTGCTGCCATAGGCCTAGAGTCAGCTAGTTCTCTGTGGATGGAGCTGGTTTTTAAATTTCCTTGTTTGAGCACATTTTTATTGACCATTTATTTTATTTTATTTATTTATTTATTTTTGCGGTACTGGGGATTGAACTCAGGACCTTGTGCTTGCCAGGCAGGCGCTTATGCCACTGAGCTATATCCCCAGCCCTGGACCATTTATTTTAATCCTTTTTATAATACTATTATGTACTTTAATGGTAGTTAACTTCTACTGCTACTTTACACATACATTTCCCACAACCAGTGTACACCATGAGACCCTCCTGATTGCAATAAAAATTCTCCTAAGTACATTAGGTTTTGTTTTTTATGGTGCTAGAGATCAAACGTAGGCTCTGCTGCCTGCCAATCAAGTGCTTGGAGCTATGTGTCCAGCCCTGTGCTGGTTTTTAAGGACATAAACTAATGAGATTGGCAAAGGATAAAAATATTTATCCTTTTTTTTCTAAAAGAATGTAGTTAAAGACACACAAGTAATGTAAAGAGCACCTGAACATTTTTTGTATCTGTGCAAACACTTTATTTTGATTTCATTACTGACGTTTACATGTTAAGACACGTAAACATGTATACATGTAATACATGTTAAGACAGTCAATATACAGCTAACTGAGGTGAAACATACAAGAACTTTATTAGACATGACACTGATGCAAGACAGCTGAAATAAGTTGTTGATTTAATTTCTCCTACTAGGAACTTCACAACTTCTGGGACTGACACTGGCCTGAGTTAGGTGCTTTCTTTGTTTACTTGAGAAAGCAAATCGTGCTGTTCTGTCTATGAACTCAGTGAGTAACCAGGCTTTGTCTTACAAAGCATAACCCATTACTTAGAATTCCAGCCTTCGAAGGCATCCAGTGTGTGTTCTGGACAGTGGTACCACAGTTTCTTTTCCTTCCACTAAGTTTGTTAATGAGCGTATCAAGAAGTCATTCAACCAGAAAGCAGACACAGGGCATTTTTATATCACAGAGGAAATCAAATGAGGACGTAAGAAGAAAAGCAGCTAATGCTGCAGAAAACATCTCAAATCCTGGCATATGGAGCAACACAATGGCCGCGTCACCCCTTCCTAGAAGAGGCCTTTCCCTGCTTGTCTCCAGACTTCCTTCACTCCTTTGATGCTTTCTTTTTTCACGCATTTCCAGTATTCTTGTACACTCTGTGGCTGCGGTACCTGTGAATAAGAAGTAAGAGGTAAGGGTCGTTCTCCTCAAGGCTAAAATAAGGACGTGTACGTGTGATTTCCTTCCACATTCCTCCGAGCAAAGCTGAAGGTAACGATGGTGTGAAAGGTCTGTGAGTGGAGATCGCACTCGCTGCCTTCCCTGGGTCATGTTCGCTGTAGGAGTCAGCTTGCTTTCTCCACCGTGAGCGAAGCACTGTCTTCTTGGACTCGGGCGTTGTGCGCTTTATCACCCGTCTGCCTGCCTACCTGCGGGTACACTCTCTCTGTATGCTCCTTCCCGGCGCGGTTTCTGATTCAGCTCTAAGTGAAACTCTGGCTTTGATCTGCCCCAGTTACAGACCAGTTTGTGAATTTCAGTGAATAAGGACAGCTAACATTTACATATCTCAGCCACTACACACTTAATTCTAAAAATAATTCTTTCTGTAGATTTTGTTAGTTTTCTTATTATATAGATGAGGAATCCAAGGCTCAAAAAATTAAAAATTAAGTGGCTTTGTAAGACTCAGCAATCAATAAATGGTAGAGCCAGGAGTTAAGTCTAGGTATATAACCGTGGAGCCCGAAGTCAAATCTTAGGATATTAATTTTAATTTAATTTTTTTTTTGAGAGTGGGTCTCACTATACAGTTCAGGCTGAACTTGAACTCACTGTAAAGCCCAGGCTGGCCTCAAACTCACGGTGATTCTCCTGCCTCAGCCTCCCAAGTGCTGAGATTACAGGTGTGTGCCACCACACCCAGGCTCCCAAGATTTTGAAGTAGATTTAAAATAATTTTTAAACAATGGTTTCTATTAGAACCATATTTTTTAAAAGAGCAAACTATTGCATCTCATTTTATGTAACACATTTCAGCATTTCAATGATTAATCTCTTTATAAACTACTAAAATTTCACTTCAGATTGCTATCGCTGTTTGCTCCGATTCTAGGTTTATCTGGGCTTAACGTACTGTTAGTAATATATCAACACGCAGTTCTTTCAAAGCTGAGAACACGTTACCCATAGCCCTCGGTGCATCCTGTTCTTCAGCACCCCGAGGAACTCCTCGTGGCTCAGGCACTCGTCCCCATCCAGGTCGAAGATCTTGAAGACAGTGTCCAGAATATTGTTCGAAAGCTCCTGTCCTGTAGCTACCTTCACCGCTCTCTTAAACTCGGCTATAAAAGAAAACAGACCACACCAGCCAGGTGAAATAGTCTAGGTGGAATTAATGTAAATTTTCATTAGTTGAGAAGTAACAACCAATTTGTGTTTATTATTTGGGAAGTAAAACACAAAAACACTCATCCCAAATGCATTCAAAGCATAAATTTGGTTAAGAACTGTCATGAAAGCAACTGGAAGATAAGGAAGTTGCTGGCGCTGTAATTCTAGAACCACCACATTGAGTTAAAGGGCCAGTTATTTCACTGATGACCGGCACCGTGGCTGAGACCGCCCTGCGGAAGAGCAGAGCGAGACGGCTCACGGAAGAGAAACTGAAGCAGGGCCTGTATCTTACCTAGTCTGACGGGCCGGTGAGCTAAGCTAAACATCTGCATGGCAATAGCGAAGTCTTCCAAGTGGGTCGTAAAGTGGCAGAATGACTTGAACTCATCCAAACTAATGCTCTAATAAAAATAAGAGGTTTTATTACATTTTTATAAATACATTAAGTAATCTTATGAATATAACTGCAGTCTTCTACCATAAAGCTTATGATCTGCGCAAATCTATTAAAAAGTTCAAGACATGGACTAACGGAATGTGGGGTTTCAGAGCTCTGGAGGAGCCAGGCGAGCACAGCAGGCAGGGCCTGTGCGCCATTGCGGAGACCAGACGCCGCGTGTACGGCTCTCGTGGGTGTGCAGTGCAAGCCCGGGTGGTCCTGCGCGATGAGCCAACAGCCCCACCCGGACTCACACCTTGGGCCCAGCCCCCAGTGCAACTTTCACTGGGCCTCCACGGAGGTGGAGAGTAACCTGCAGTCACACGCTGGGCCCTGACTGGAGGAGGCTGGTGTCACAGGAGGAAAAGGCACCAGCGACCCTCAGGCTCGCTCTCCTCCTGGGTGTGCACAAGGGAAGGTTGCACAGGACACCCTGAAGAGGTGCCGCACGCAAGTGCAACAGGCCTCGCCAGAAGATGGGCCGCGGGCTCCCTACCTCTAGACCTCTGGCCTCCGTAAGGCGCTGCCCAGTGTGTGGTGCTTTGTTATGGCAGCCTAGGGCGAGCATCGCACTATGTTAAAAACAGTCCACTTCTGCAGAGCTTTATCAGTGACACACAATGAGAAGGAGCGCTGGGTTTTGGTGATGGACCTACACTGAAATTTCAGTTTTGCCACTTACTGTCTATATGATCTTAGCATATAGAGGTTATCTGACCAGCATCTACTACATGGAATAATCAGGGTTTGAACCTTGGTTCAACGGACTTCAAAATCTATGCACCTAGAAACAAAAGCGAAGGGCTATGGGTTTAGCTCAGCAGTAGAGCCTCTGCGCAGCATGTACAAAGCCCTGGGTTCCCTCTCTAGCACTGCCAGACAAAATCCTCAAAAATAAACTAAAAGTTACAAGACTAGCTTTTCTATTAAAAACTAAAAACAATATAAGAATTCTTAATTTGAAGGTAAATCCTTCCCTGATTAAAAAAAGTACTTTTTGATGTGGCAGAAGCGGTGCACTGTAATCTCAGCACTGGGGCAGCTGAGGCAGGAAGATCGCTGTGGGTTCGAGGCCTGCCTGAACTGTAAAGCGAAACCCTGTCACAAACAAACAGCATTCTCCTAAGTTCCTCCAGGATCATGTCCTTTATATATGGGGGGTCTTATTCATGTTTTACTGCTTTTAGCTTTCATGTATTTATGGAATTTTTTATTTAAAAAAAATTTCATACAATTTTTTTGGAGCAAGCTGAGGGCCTTTGCACTAAGTGCTGAAGCCGCCATTCCGCTCCCAACTGTCTTCTCAAGGGTGACTAGGAAGTGGGCACTTTTTAGTGTGCAGTGGCTTCCTGGGGAGCGGAGGCTCTGCCTCCTGCCCAGTATGGTCACTGCTTGCCTCCCTCTGCAGCACAGGTTAGGAAGGCCTGCTCGCTGCCTGCTCTGGCCCAGATTCACAGAGAAGGGCCGTTTCACAGGGATGCAGCAGGCACCCAAGTCTCCGTATCACCGTCCTGGGACTGGGGAGGCAACGGGACCCGGTGCAAATGCTGCCTTGTGCAGCTGCTCAGCTATGAATGATAAAGTTCTTTCGTCTTCTGCAAGCAGCCACAAAACCATGTAGCTAACTTGCAGTTATGACCATATTGATTTTCCAGTCTTAATATGCGCTGAGTAGGGAACCCTGTGGGACCACTTACAGTTCCAGGTTCCTATGGACTCTTAAAGAGCCCATTATAAATTAAGGAGCCTGGTCCATTACAAGTGAAACTAATGTACCTTCCTCCTATTTGTTAACTTTTTTTTTGACTTAGATTATAACTTGGGGGGAGGATGGGAAGGAACAAATTTATAATTTGTAACTAGTCATTTACTCAGTTTTCCTTGAAAGCCTATGCATTTTGCTCAAAGAAATACATCTCTATTTCCGTATGTCCCATTCTGAGATGATACAGTCCCCAAGTTTTGTCTGTGCTTACCCAGTTTCACCCCTCTAAGGTTTAGTTTTGACCCTCTTGGAATACGTTTTGGAGCGATGAGTGAGACACTTACCTTCAGCTTCTCCCTCGGACGGCCAGCGCGTTTTCCTAATGCCATTGCTTGTTAATTCTTTTACCAGCTAATCTGAAATACTATTTTGCATGTACTAAGTTTCCAGAGTATTTCACTCTTATTTTTGCACTTCATATTCTTGTCAATTTGTTGTCAGAAACTGCTTTAGTTACTAAAGTTTGATAACACACTTCAATACCTTGACTCCTCTCCATATGAACTTCTTATGGTTTGTCCAGTTCCCGCACAAGAACCTAATAGTATTTTTGTTGCGAACACTGCAGTCTCTTCCTTTCTGGTTCCTGTCTGATTCCTGTATCTATGTAAGACGACGCCTCTTTGTCACCGTGCACTTAGGAGGGCTGATGTGACTGGTCTGGCCCATAGCCGAGCATCACGGATGTGTCCGGGCCAAGCACTCCACTGCTGGCATGTGACTCTCCCGTTTCCGTCACACCTCTGAGGAGGGTGCTGCTTCCGCTCGATGAACCCCAAGACGGCAGCACCTTGGAGAGTCTGGCCCCTGAGCAACTGTGTGGACAGGAGCTTCCAGCAGCCCGCAGGGGAAATGCAGCACGGTTGGAAAAGAAACCTTTACTGTGTTAGCCATGAGGATTGCAGGGTTAACTTGTAATCGCAGCAGAATTGGCTGTTCTGAGTAATATAATCATTACGTTTATCAACCAGCTACATTTATAAGACCAAGACTTTCTATCCATACTAGGGAATTCTCTGTAATTAGCTAAGTTTTATACACATCAAGGTTGTAAAGCTTTCTTCACTTACTCTTTGTTAAATTTATTTCTAATTTTATATATTTCTATTGCAATCACATATACGATCTTCCATTATATTTTATCTTCCCTCTCACATTAGAAACAGTATTTTAGAAAGTTATATAAAAATACATGTCCAGTCTAAAATGTATTTTGGAACAACACATAAAAGTACAAAGAAAATAAAGATCACTTGAAATGTCACTGCCGTCCATTACCATTGTGAATGGTTCGGTGATCATCATTTCACACAAACGCATGTGCGCGCGCACACACACTGTTATGGTTTTTAACTTGAAATCTGTACACAGGACAGCTGCTTTTTCTGTAACTGCATTGTAACAGGACCTTATTGAATTCTTGCTGTTTTCTAATACTTTTTCAGCTGGATTCTCCTGGGTTCTGTGGGCATATATTCACATCATATGCAGACAAAGAAGGGTACCTCCTTTCAAATTACTGTAGCCTTTTTAAAAGTCTTGTTCATTTGCCTGGCTAAGATTTTCAGAACAATGTTCAGTAGTAGTGGTGACAGCAGATTCTTGCCTCAACCCTGATGCTAGTGGAAATGCAACTTCATAGGTCCTGTGCTGATGCTGTCTGAGGTGGCAGCTCATCTGCAGGAAACAGTATGTGGAAAATGCTTCTCCATCATTACACTTCCACAATAGAGAGTAGCACAGTGTTGTTAAGACAGGTTTTGCTCTGCACTTTAGGCTGGCCTTGAACTCACTTTGTAGCCCAGGCTGGCCTCGAACTCCAGCAATCCTCCTGCCTCAGCCTCCTAAGTGCTGGGATTACAGGCATGTACGGCCACACCTGACTATTACTTCATATTTTACCACATGTATAAGTAAAGGGCCACCAACCTCTCCTGCTGACAACTTCTCTCTCACATTTTTCCAATAAATGTCTTTATTTTCGGTGTTAGTGAAAAAAAGTAGCCATTCTGCAAAGTCTTCTTTCCTCATGAAATTCAAACCTTTGGAAAACTGAATGAATTCCATTTCTTGAACTTCTGCTTGTAAATTTTCCATAAATCTAAATAATAATAAAATACAAGACTGACATAAGTGGTGACATTCAACCTTAATGTTGTACGGGACTGCAAGGCACTTTCACTATGACCAGGGCCTACTGGGCGGCTGGTCTCTGGATATGACAGACAGAGGGCTGTGGGGAGACAGTGCAGGGAAGGCGGCTGAGTCCAGAGCCTGCTTCAAGCTGTGGTTTCTTAGGCTCAGTTCATCTGTGAAATTATACCTGGCAATCTGCACTTCGATAAACACTTAAAAATATATAGTGTTACTTTGATACATTCACAGAAAATAAAATTCCACAGAAAACAAATTTCTCAAAATGGAAACATTAATAATCCAAAAAAATTAAAATTTAGGAGAGACTCTGCTTTTGGAATGTTAATCATAATTAATAGCTTCAAGTATTTTTCAGAAACCAAGTTGATCAATGGCTTTGCATCAAATGTTTAGGTCTTCCTAAAATATTTACGCCCTTTCCAACAACAGCAGATGTCTGTACAACTCAACATTCCTGTCTCACAAAAACAACATGGGAAAAACAAAAAGAAAACCAACATGGCACTTAGGTCAAACTGTCATCAACAGCTTCCTGGGAATAGTACACTTTGGAAGGCTATTAGATCAAACATTATTTTCTTTGAACAAGAACCCACAAATGTTGCACTTGATTTACTTATAACCCAAATCATGTGAAAAGTTTACCATGTTGCAAGGTAGGCGTGGTGGCACATACCTGTCATTCCAGCATTTGGAAGGCTGAAGCAGGAGGATGGGTCAGGAGGACTGTTGTGAGACCTAAACCAGCCTGGACTACATAGTGAGACCTTGTCTCAAAAAACAAAAGAAATAACAAGAAGTATATTGCACAGCCCTTTATTCACCCTTCCACGTGTTGAAAAGGATCTGTGCTAGAGGCTGCTGCGTGGTGGGGAGGGGGCGCAATGTGACCAGAATTGGGGGTGGCAGCAGGCATGGAGGGAGCTAGTGAAATCCAAGAGATTATTTGCGAAAAGAAAATCAAGAGTGTTTGCTGACTGACTGGAGAGAGTGAGTGAGGGGGCCGTAAAGGTAACGTCTGTTTCTGAGTGGAGCTGGTGAAGGGTACTTATTTGCGGGACCCAGCTTATTAAGCACAGGTGAGGTAATGTGTGTGCACACGAGAAGAACGCTGGGCCCATCTGAAGTCTGTGACCTCCTCTTCACATTCACCCTGCTCAAGCCCAGACGCCCCTCTTGGGATGGGCCACCTTCCCGCCCACACCCGCAGCTCCTTGAGATGCCGACGGCCGGAAGTGTGACTCGGAGGAAACCACTACGTAGTGACTGTGAATGTCAGTCCCTGCATACACTCGTGGCCGCACCTGCAGCTGGCTTCCCCCGGCCGTCTGCCACCAGCTTTCAGCAGCGGGCATCCCGAGTGAGTGGCTTTTTGTCTACCGAACTGTATTTTAACCTAGGAAAGCACTGACCACAGTGACTTCTGCATGCTTTGTCCCCAGAAGGGGCTGCCCCCGGTGTTTGAGACGGGCCGATGCCCAGCAGCATGATATGCTCTCCGTACACCTTTACTTAGCGCACGGGGCTGGCCCGGGCAGCGCTGCCTCGCACAGCGGTGCTTCCCACTACTCTGCTTTCCGGTCTCCGTTCCTGTCGTTCAGTGTGCGGGAAAAGGCGGCCATACTGTGTGCTGTAGAGTCGGAGGCGGCGTGGGGCAGAGCTGAGCTGTCTCGGCTGAGACCATCCAGAACAGTTAGTTACCATCTAGCCAGCCCACCCACAGACTGCAAATGCCTCCAACTGACCCGAGACTCAGGACAGGAGACGGCCTTCAGGCGCTGGGCTGGTCGCCGTTCTCTTAGAGGCAGCATCACGTTACTGACAAGAATCAGCGCACTCTACGGGACATTTACTTCCATAGTAGGTTGGAATGTTAGAGCATCGTCACTTTATACTGCACAGATTTAGTTCCCAGGGACAACTATATGATCCCCCGCTTTTACTTTTACGGTCTTCCATTCTGGAAAGTGAATACATTCAGTTTCTTTAATTCTTACCTCTGAAGTTCCCCAAAGTAAATATAAGCATTCAAATTTACCTTCGAAATTCTTTAAAATGAAGTTTTTTGTCTCCTCCTTTTCCAAAGAAACGTATCTGAAGGGTTGTGTTAATTTCAGATTCTCTCACGATTTGATCCTACAAAAATTACATAAAATTTCAAATGATTCTTAAAAATCTGAATTATCCAGAAGGACAAAATATAGAACCTGTAACTCAAACTTTGGGGGACAATACCCAGAAATCACCGTTGCAGGGAGAACAAAGCGGAGAAAAGAGGGGTGCATAAGGGCTAGAAATAGTGTTCCCCAGCAGGGACAGAATCTTAGAAGCCTGGAGTGGTGAAGTAAACATTCCAGGACGTGATCTCCAGAGACCGTCAGTCACGGGCACTGAGATGTCTCAAGCGGGAGCCACCAGCTTTTTTGAACATTATAAATACTAAATACTTGTGAAACACCTGCTTTTCCTTTTCTTACCCCCTGTCCCGTTTTTTGAGTCAGGGCCTCATTCTGTAATTCAGGCTGACCGTGAACTCTCGTTGTAGCCTACAGGTGTGCGCCACACCTGGCTAAGCCCTTGGTTTTCCTAACTAAAACTAATGATGAGAATTCCATTAAAGACAGTGAGCGAGGCAGGTTCCTAGGGTCTTCCTTCTTCCTCACCTTCACAATAAACGACAACAACAGAAACAAAACAAAAACACCACTAAACGTATCATCGGCAGCCCCGTAACAAAGGGAGGCGCACGTAAGCCGAGCGCTCTGCACAGGCTCCGCCTGAGAAAGCGTGCCGGCACTGCGGTGCGGTCGGTCCCTCACCTCTCCTACTCCTGCCCAGCACCTCCTTCTCAGCGATTGTGTTTTCTTTCACTCAAACACCCAACGTAGCAGTCAGCAGGCTGAGTGGAGGGGAAGACGCCCTGGGGGAAGCTCACTTGAAGCAGCCTGCGCACAGCTTCGAGGCTGGCCCGCCGCAGAGGACGCAGCGCCTGCTTGAGGCCGGGACACCGCACCTCTCCCCTGGGGAGCGCCCTTCCTCCCCGACCCCTGGGATCTCCTCCCTTGTCCCCGGTGTGGACCGGGAGGGTAAGGTGGGAAGCGCAGCGCGGGGAGCCTCCCGCGCGTCAGCGGAGGTCTGCACAGAGCACGAGGGCTCGGGACAGACGGTGCGAGCCCTGCGGCAGGGAGCAGGCCCGGCAAAGAGGCGGGAAGTTCGGCTAGAGCAGCCCCGCCAAGGGGCGCGGCCTCCCGGAGCCCTCTTCGCACTTGGCGTTTTGGGACCCCCGGTCCCCGCCCGCGGCTCGGGTCCTCCCCCGCCACGTTTCGAGGGCCCTCGGCCCCTCAGCACGGGCGCCCACGCCGCCCGCCACTCGCCCGATTTCCCAGCTGCTCCCACCCGCTGGTCTCTGCCCACTGTTCACGTCGGTAGCTCTGTCCTTTCACAGACTACGGAGTGGAGCACTGGGCATGGAACTGCTGGCACTGATTACTTCCCCGGCCCACTTCTCCGGCAGTTCACCCACTCTGCTGCGGTCTGTTTCTTTCTATTGCAGAGGACTAGTTCCTGGCGCGGACCGCCCCATTTCTACCGTTCACTGTCCCGGCATTACAAATAAAGCTGTTACCAACATTCACGTGTATGTTCACGTGAACACACGTTTTCATTACCCTGGGATAGGAGCCCTGCTGCACAACCACAGTTTTCTAGACTGGCAGTATTTTTTTTTTTTTTTTTGTCTTTTTGAGACGGTATGAAGTTCAGGCTGGCCTTGAGCTCACTTTGTAGCCAGGCTGGTCTCGAACTCACAACAATCCTCCTGCCTCAGCCTCCTGAGTGCTGGGATTACAGGCGCCCAGCAGCAGTATCATTTTATAGGCCTGCTAGTGACGGAGAAACGACCTCGTTTCTCTGTCTACTTGCAAGTGTTGGTGGCGACACCTTCATTTCTCTGCCGGCTCGGCACCTAGGCTTGTTTTGGAGAGATGACTATTCAAGCCTTTTGGTTTTTAGTTGAGTTCCTTTTGTTGCTGAGTTGTGAGAGTTCTGATGCCAGAACGTACCAGTCGCTTTGTAAGTACGTTCTCCCACTTTGTAGGCCGTCCTCTCACTCCTTCGAGCCCGCCCTCCATGAGCACTTGTAAAGTAACCCTTCTCACCAGTCGGGGGTTCTTTTCAGGACCCTTCTGGCTGCTCCCTCCCTCTTACCCTGCCAGGGGAAGTTCCCACGCACTCTGCCAGGGTTCAGTGCACACTTGCCCACACCCACTGCTTCCCGGGTCACTGACCTCAGACTGGCTTAATGGGAACTGACTTTTCACAAGGCTTACTGTTCCTAGGAATACAGCCTGTCTTCACATTTATTTCAATCCTGTGTTCCGCAATAAAAAAAATGTTTATAGTTTTCTTCGTGTAGATTCTTAAAAATATTAACCTTTACTTTTTGGTATGAAATTTATTATTTATTTATATTTATTTATTTATTTTTGGAGACAGGGTCTTGCTATGCAGTTCAGGCTGGCCTTGAGCTCACTTTGTAGCCCAGGCTGACCTCCAACTGGCAGCAATTCTCCTGCCTCAGCCTCCCCAGGGCTGGGATTACAGGAGTGCACCACCATGCCCGGCTTTGAAGTTTATTTTTAAAGGGAAAATTTCATAGTATATTAAACATGTGGTTTACTTAAAATATTTGTTTTGGGAATTTACTAACCACATTTATTAAAAGGCAATCTAACCTCACTGGCCATTAAAAATATGTTAACTGCCTTTGACGTCTCCTGTGATGGAATGTGGTAAACAAATCCTATCTCCAGAAAGCAACGAGTAGGAGCAAATGGTCTAAGAACGTGAGTGCTCAGATGGGCAGGCCGCCCCTGCCCGAAACTCAGGGGGCTCGCTTGACTGGGGCGGCAGATCGGTGCTCGCGGCTCCATTAACTGAGGCTGCAGGCCTGCTCAGAGCAAGCAGAAGGCGACGCACAGCCAGATGGGTAAACAGCGTCTGCGAGCCAGACGGCAAGGGAGGCTGCCTGAGCTCTCCCTGTGCCGCAGATCACGCCGACTGCAGGGCAGAGACCATAACCAGTCCTCGCACCTGAACGTCCTGGCTCCAAGAGCCTGGCACTCAAACGCGGGGGCGAAAATACGGACTGAAAAGGGCCTGAAGGATGAGGGCGTTCACAGCCCTGCACTCCTGCGGCGGGGAAGCTGGGCTTCAGGGTTTGGTCTGGGACAGGGGGAAGTGAGGACCTTTGCACAATCGTTCACATGCGTCCTCTGATGGCTGCGGGATGGCCTCGCAGCACCACACACAGCTTCATTTTGATCCTAGCTAACAAAGAGGAAGAAGTGGTTATAATGGGAGAAGTGGATGCAATGAATTCTACATTACTGAATTCTTTTTGGTAGTGGGTGTTGAACCCAGAGCCTTTCCACTGAGCTACATCCCCAGCCCTTTTTAAAATTTTGAGACAAGAGTCTTGCTAAATAAATTGCCCGTGATGGGTTTAAATTTGTGATCCTCCTGCCTCAGCTTCAGAGTACTGGGATTATAGGTATATGCCAACCACACCCAGCTATGTTAATGTTCTAAAATACAGTATATAAAAGCATATACAAAATAAAAACCCTAAGAAAATTCCCAAAGAACAGAAACAAAATTTATAAAATAAGAGGTCTAGATAACTGTCATAAAAATATATCTGTAATATGCAATCGATACAGATAAAAACAAAACAAAGAGATTCACTGCTGGAGAGACTGCTGACAAATGCGCATGCTCATTCAGTGCTGGACTGTAAACTGTTACAACTTTTCCAGAAAGTAATTTGGCAACAAATATCAAAAGCCTTAAAAATATTCATGCCTTTTAAATCAACAATCTCACTTTCAGAACTCTATCTTGAAAATACATGTTTAGATATTTATTATCACAGGATAGTTCTAACAGTAAATGTTAGGAAATAATCTTAACCAAAAGTAAATGTTAGGTCAATTAATCAATAAAAGGTTAATTATACCCACATGACTAGGTATTTTTTTTCATTCATTAAGAAACACTAACTGAGCATTTGGGGTACGCCTGCTACTTTACCCACCCACGCAGATGAGTAGTAAAAAGTTAACCCTATCCCAACGGACCTGGCTGTGGGTGCTCCGTAAGAGAACTCTTTGCTTACCAGGGGGCATGGGCCGTATCAGACAGCACAACAGTGAGCTGTAGGGTAGGCTTTGGGGCCCAGAGGAGACTACGGTCAGGCACATGGGCAGTTTATGCAGCTGACCCTGGGAAAAGCTCTGGACATCAATGTCTAGAGGCTTCCCTACTCGCCTCTCTTCTGTGTACACTGCTAGACACTGGTACCTGGGAAGTTAGCTCTGTCACGGCTCTACCCAGAGACGACACCTGCAACCTCTGGCTGTGGTGCTTTCTGGAACTCTACTCCATGCGCCTCTTCCTCTGAAGAGCGGGTACATGATTTTAATCTGTCTCCACTGACTGCAATAAGATGTGCCCATGAACATGACTGGGATGAGTTAGGGAGACGGAGGACACTGTTAACGCGAGCTGTATGAGTTTGTATGACTGGTGACATGGAGGGTCCTCTAAGAACACACAAGGTATGTCCTTCTCAGACTCGGATGTGAGACAAAGAAGTTAGTATTCAGATTACTAGAAGGGAACAAAATATAAAAAGGAACTGTGATTTTACTCATTTGCAAAATTTACTCATTTGCAAAATCACAAATTTGAGTAAAATTTGTGATTTTATTCATTTTATCCTTGAAAAGATGAAATTATTTGGAAACCTAAGAAACTCTTGGGCCGGGGAGGTACTCAGTGGCACAATGCCTACCTGGCAAATGTGAGGTCCTGAGTTTGATTCCCAGTACCAAAAAAAAAAAAAAAGAAAAAAGAAAATCTCATAGAAAGCATAAGGTCAAATTATAATTAATCAAAAGACTGTCAATTGAAAATGTACTGATATGCATAACTCATAGGAATGAAAATCACTTCATACTGTAAGAAAATGTACTTGGCAATATTTATCAAAGTCTGTCAACAACCTTGTAAACATTCATGCCTTTTGACCCAGCAATACAGTCTCTGGGAAGTCATCCCTCAGAGGCATTCACACATGAGTGTGACCCCGTGTCTTTAGCTGCACTGTTGTGGCTGCCTCGATGCCCTGAATTAATTCAAAACACTTCCTTTTCATGGTGGCTCTGACTTTGGGGAAGTCAGAAGTCACACATCGCATGGGGTGGAGGAGGATGCAGAGCTATGTTCTCACTAGCCTGTCTTTCACTGCAGGGCACACGGCAGCAATGGTCACTGTACTTCTGAACACAGCTTGTAAGGACACTCATGAAACAATGAGGTAAACGTGTTTGAATTGGGAGAGAGTATTCTGAGAGGGATTAATGGCAATGTGTCTTTTACTGTAATAAATTTTAAAAAATTGAACATGTACTTTATATTTTGATCACTCTTTATAAAATGGTATATATACAAGATTATTCATTGCAACTTTACTTGTAATATGAAAAGATGGATGTAGGGCTGGGTGTAGTGGCGTACGCCTGTAATCCCAACACCTGCGAGGCTGCAGGAGGACTGCCACAAGGTTGAGGCCAGCCTGGGCTACACAGTGAGTTCTAGGCCTGCCTGGACTACATAGCAATGGGACCTGACCCTGTCTCAAACACCTCCCCAAAAGACAGCTGCATGTTAAATGGCTTTCAAAAGGGGAATCGTTACATGAACTGCTATCTCCATAAGCAAAGTACCGTAAAAAGCATGCGATATTCCGATTTGGTACGGGAAAGAAGGAAAGCAGGGCAATGTAGAGCATGCTACTGCTCACGTAAAAATGGAAACAGCACAAAGAGATGTGCTCATTTACAACCACGCTCACACTTTCACAAGCTCCATCTCCAGAAGAACGCAGCAGACTGAGAGCATGTTCCGCTCTGGGAGGAGGACGGGGACGGAGGGCGGGCGCTTCGCTCTGTCTGCTTACTCATGTGTGCCCCCTCTGAGTTACAACTACGTCAGTGTGGTACAACTGTTTAAAATACGAAGTTATTAACAAAGCTGACCAACCATCTGGGGGTGCTTGGTTGAACACACATAACAGAGCGGATACTGAGAATACGTTTGGAAATACTTAGCGTATGTGTGCATACCTGAGATTCTGGTTCATTAGTTTTCATCATCTTGAAGTCATCTTGTTTACTTATGATCTTCTGTAGCTAAAAAGATTGCAAGCATGAATTTATATCTGTGTCTATTGAATTTTTCAAAATAACCTGAAAACAGATGCTAAATTGTCATTATAATACACGTGCTAACTTGTTATGTATTACACATTTTCCGCACAGCTCTGACTATCCTTTTTTCTTAGGCTATATAAGAATCAAAGGAGCAAACAGACACAAAAAGTACTAACACTATGTACATTTTTGCCTAGGAAAGCTGGTTTACTTAATATACATACGTTCTAAAGGCAGTAGTCTAAAAAAAGTCATAGTGATCCTGTCCTTTTAAGAGAATTTTTATTCATAACCTACTTTTCATATCACTGATAATGGCCACATTCTAAGTATAGTATACAGTACATAGCAAGCTATTTATATTATGTGTGTGTTTTTTCCTTTTATGCATTTATAATACATTAATTTTAAGACTTACATTTCTATTAATTATAAAATTGATGCTAGTACTCTGAAACATTTTTTGCTTTTTGAGACAAGGTCTTGCTATCCAGTTCAGGCTGACCTTGAGCTCACTTTGTAGCCCAGGCTGGCCTCAAACTTTCAACGTTCCTCCTGCCTCAGCCTCCCAAGTGTTGGGATTACAGGTGTACACCACCATGCCTGGCTGTACTCTGAAATTGAATACATTAAAAAACCTACCTACCTTTCAGAGTCATCTGTACCAATCTTCATATGGAAAGCAAATTAAAAAAATTTAAAAATAAAAATAATCAGATGTAGACAAAAATGTCAAAGTATGAATTTAAATCAGTCTGGAGGTAAATCTTCCCTTATTTCCCCTGTAGGTGATTTCTTTGTTAGAAGTTTGAAAACTGCTGCAATTACAACCAGATTACCTGTCACAAATTCTGCCACTTTCCTAAGTTAGGAAAATGGCTTATCTTTAGGCTGCTAAATGCTACACCCAGTTTTCACCGCTCTTCCCCACTTAGTTTAGGGGAAAGTCCAGAAGCTTTCTATTGTACCTTTTATTTTTTTAAATTGACAGCCAAATGATACACAGTACCAAGTTTAGCATGCAAACGTTTCTCCCATTTTTACTGCTCCGCCTCTGCGTCAGTCTTATCATGTATAGATTACAAGCCCAAAGTGAACAGAATTCTGTAATAAACCACTCTGCCGTCACTAGTCAGCTTCAGTGATTATAGGTACCTTCGTCAGTATTGGTTCAAGAATCATTTCTACCGTTTCCCTTTGTTAGTATTTATAGCTCTAGAGAAAAAATGCCACATTCAGATTTATAATCTTAGCCATGCCATTTTGATCATTTTTCTGTCTCTCTCTCCAGTCTGTCCTTTCTCCCTGCCTCCCCACGGAAGCAGTTCTGACTTTTCCCACTAGAACCAGATAGTGCAGAAGTTCCAGTAAGTGAACTCACACACCGTACGTTGTCGGGTCTGCCTTCTCGTTCAGCAGAGGCCCTGAGGCGCTGTTTGCGTATCAGCTGCTCCTCTTTACTGTGAAGCTCCACATTACTCTAGGCTTTCCTGCCTTTTTTGTTTCTAATCTTAAACTGCTGCACAATGGTGCCCTTATTCTTCGTGTGGTGGCACCGTGGACTGAACCCAGGGCCTCAGGGGTACTAGGCAACCTCTCCCCAGCCTCCCATTACATTTCTGTAAATAACAGATTTGAGGAAATTCTATTTCTACTTCGCTGAGTTTTATCAAGGAGTTTATTTTGTTAAATGCTTGGAGTGGATTAACATGATAATGGTTTTTCCTTTATTATGGTAATTAGATGGATCACACGCAGACTGGTTTTTCAACCACTAAGGCCACTGAGTATTCTTTGGATAAATATCACTTGGATGTAAGTAGTGGCGCTGAGGGCTGAACCCAGGGCACTTGGCCGCAAAGCTACACCACTAGTTTTTTTTTTAAATTTTAAAACTGAGTCTTGCTAACCTGCCCAGCTGGCCTTGAGCTTGTGGTCCTCCTGTGCCCGCCTTCTGAGTAGCGGGGATTACAGGTGTGTACCACACTCCCGGCTGTCCTGTCTTACTTTACGCCATGCTGGATTTGATTTGTACTATCTGGTTAGGTATTGTGTACTTTTGTTCAAGAGGATACTGGTTTCTGATTTACTTTACTTGTTAGGTCTTTTGCCAGGTTTTAGTTGTAGGGCTAAGCTGGCCTCAAAACATGAGAAGGAACTACTCCTTTGTCTTGTATTTTCTGAAAGGGTTTGTGGAGATTTGTCGGGATCTCTGTCTTAAATGCTCAGTAGATTTCTCCAGTACAACCATGTGGATGTCAACATTTCTTCCCAGGAAGGTTTCAGGCAGTAACTCTGATTGCTCTGACAAAGACTGTTCAGACTTAGATTGCATCTCTTGTTAGGTTTGTTTTTTAAGGTATCTGTCCATTTCATCCAAGCTATCAAACTTGCAGGCACATGTGAACTGGCTGTTCTTTTCACAATATTTTATTTTTACTTTTTGTTATCTGTAGCCTCTGAGACAATAGCTCCTCTGATTCCTAATATTGATAATTTGAGTCCTCCTCTCCTTTTTCTGTTAGATCACGTAGGAAGGTTTGTCAAAATTTCTTGTGTAAATAATTACAATTTTAAAATTAAAATTTAAAAATAAGTGGTATCCACAGAGTCCTAATTACAAATTGTTATAAAGTCCAGAACTTATCTTTCTTTGTATAAGACATTTAATTTAGTTATAATCTTCATAATCTTGTCAAAATGTTGTAAACAAAACAGTACAAACAGGAAGAGTTCATCCAAATAAGAAATTCTTAGGCGCTCCTTTCCGGCTCACGAGGCGTTTTGCTCGGAAGGGCCTGTCCTAAAGTCCATGCAAAGGGTTTTATGGCAGACAACCTTACTAAGTCAAGTTCCACCCAAAACAGTCCAGTTTGGGTCCTGGAAAAGGCTCCAGGATGTCCTGATGTGCTCTGAAGGTTACCGTCCTGCGCATGCAGTTCTGTAGTAACATTCTCATCTGAAAGATTGTGATCATACACATTTCTGCCTAGAGACCTAGGCCCAAAGTGTTCTGTCTCCTTAGCTACCCTGTAAACTGGCTGTGACGCTGACCCATGATGACAAGGTGTGAGTAACTGCGCGGCCACAACACTGTCCTAGGCCAGGGAAAACAACGGCGAAGGGGAGCTCGGGGCCTCTGCCTGCACCTGCATTCTAGTGGGCTGGCAAGCATAACCAAGGGGCTTCAGGCGACGCGAGTCTGTGACAGCATGGGGCAGGGACAGGGCACCGTTAGACAGGCTTGCTCTGGGGAGGGCTCTGAAGAGACTTCACTGGCGAGACCCATTGACTGAGAGCCACCAGAGGGGTGGAAGTCCTTCCAGGCAGCCCAGACTGAGGTTTCCGGTGGATGCAGTGCACTATGTTAGAAAAACAGGGAGAAGGTACCTACTTGTCAGATACAAATTCTCTACTACTCAAAAAAGTATGCCAAATTTACTGTACCTTTATTTTGACTGCTATTTTCATGGTGGGGCTGACAATGATGCATGGAGAGTGAATTTAATGTCTTTTTGCTTTCAGGGTAATAACTCGGAAACTCTTGAACAAGAATACTGTTGCAAAACCAGGAAGAATTCCACTGAAGGCTTTTGTATCTGTTCAGTAATATCTCCAGCAGGTATATTAGTATGATAAAATTATAACTCTATATGCAGAGCACAGTCCTTCCTGCCAGTATGAAAGTGATGTGAAATAAAAGGACCACCTAAGGAGCAATTTATACTACTGCACAGAATTGTCATTAATCTGTTGTTTAGAGAAGCTGCATTAAAACCCTGGCACTTATCCCACATAAGCAGATGTACCATCTATCAAGGTAGAGATGAAATGAATTAACTATTACTGGCTTTGATCACTGTCTCTGTTGTTTATTATTACCTGACAGAGCACAGCTCAGGCAGAGAGCTGCTATTTGGTGAGTTCTTGGGATAAAGAAGTAAGCACTATACTTACTAACACAGTTTTTAGACCTGGATGTTAACAAAACATAACTGCGTCACAAACTGCAAAAGTAACTAAGACAAATTATACTTTAGGACATTTTCACAAGATCTTATATTAATATATTTTATCATTATTTTTGTATTTGATGTTCAAATCACTTTGTTGTGTTTATGTTTATATTGTTGGTATTAAAGTAATTCTCGTTACTTTTTTGGCACTTGCGGTAAGGAGAGCAACGTGTAAAACTTACTGGGGAACATTGAGATAAGCTTAAAAAAGAATCTCTGCTCTTTAAATACACCTTTCTGATTTGAAAAGAACCATTTGGTTCTTTCAGAACATTTCAAATATAAGATGTTGCACATTTAGGTTTACTAATACAAATGCAGTTTTCTCCTAAAGGCTGTTTTTTAAAAATCTTTTCTTTGTTGTTGTTTTTCAGACTAGGTCTCACTATGTAGTTCAGGCTAGCCTTGAACTTGCAGTGATTCTCCTGCCTCAGCCTTGTGAGTGCTGGGATGACAGGCGTGTGCCCCTCATGCCTGGCTTTTCAAAGCTTTTTTTAAAAACTGAGGTATGTATCACACATTATGGATTATCAAGTTTGTAGTGTCTATGATTAGCACAAAGAATCTTTTTTTTTTTTTTTGAGACAGGGTCTTACTATATAGTTTAGACATTCAGTTTGACCATGAACTTACTTGTAGCCAGGCTGGTCTTGAACTTGTGGCGATAACCCTACCTCAGCCTCCTGAGTGCTGAGATTACAGGTACACAGAACCATGCCTGGCCTAAGAATCTTTCATAGGCTTACAAGGTTGTCTTTTATAACCTCAAACGTATATCAGTGAAACATCCTGTCATACTCGTTTTTTAACTCATGGGCTAATTATCTAAGAATTTTCTAAATATTTAAGGAGAAACTACTATTCAGAAATTGCTCCATAACCTGTGCATGAAGCTGTTAAATGAAAATTGTACTTGGAACCCTTAATGTGAGCCCTGCACTGTGCTGTCACATTGGGAATGGAGGCTGCCACCACCGCCCTTCGGGTCTCCCGTTCCATCTCCCTGCTGCCACCACTCCTAACGGGCACGGCAACTTCGGTCCTTATAAGCACAGGCTGAGTGCTGTAACTAGGGGTGCTCTACGGCCCTGTTATGAGAGTGCCAACTTCATCGCTCGGGATGGGAGGGATGCTCCCTGTGCCTGTGACTCCCAGGAATAAAGCCGAAAGGCCCAGCTAAGGTCTGAGGTAGGTGCAAAACAGCTCAGCTAATCTGGGAGAAGCTTATCTTCATGCATTGTGGCTTCACATTCAAACTGCTCTCGACCTGAACAGTAGTAATATTAAAAACAGCAGCATGAGGCAGGAGGTGGTTGCGAGTTCGAGGCCAGCCTGGGCTGCAGAGCGAGCTCAAGGCCAGCCTGAGCTGCACAGCGAGACCCTGCCTCTAAGAGACCAAAAAAAAAAAAAAAAAGACTCATGTCTCATCCCTGCGGTAGAGCAGTGTTACCTTGTGACCCGTGGCGTTAGATATTTCAGATTTCACTTCTGTGAATATTCTGTTACTCAGGCTTACATTAATTCTCCTGCTTAATCATCAGGTATCTGAAAATAACCTCTTTGTCTGTGCCTACCAATTCACTCCTCTTTGCTCTCCATGCTTTTGCTCTGTGGGGTATGGTGGCTTCTTTTCCAACAGTTCTGTACTGATTCCTACTGACTCACAAACTTTAAAGGGCCACCTGCTCAGCCTGTCCCACCTGGCCAGAGCTCGGCTTCAAGCACCCTTCTTGTTACGGTTTTCTCCCCTTGGCTGGGTCACCCTCACCCTCTGGGCTTTGTTAGTTCCCTGCTTTCTACACTGCTACTTTAGAATTTGAAGAGCCTGTTTGCCTTTTTCCTCCACACTGCCCACCTCGGAGGTCATGCATTCTCATGGCTTCATCACGGCTTCTGAGGCTGCTCCTTAGCCTGGTCACACGCCTGGCTGATCTCCAGACACTTGCTGTGCTTGTCTGTCCCAGCAAGGATGTCCTACCTAGTCTGTGAAGCTCAACATTTCTAGGCTCACTGTCAAGTTCTCTGTCAACCCAGTCATCCTTGACTGCCCCTTCAAATAGGCAGGCACTGAGGAAAGAGTGTGCTCTCACACTGGACAGCTCTGGATTTAAATCATGCCTGCAATGTTGGCTACACATCATTTCCTCATTTCTCAGTGGGCTAACCACCACTGCCAGACAACCAGTCCTTGGTGGAAACTTGTTGTCAGCCACTGAGCGTTACCATCATTCCTAGTTGGTAGCCTGGGAAAAGGAGTGACCGCTGGTTCCTCCTTCCATCTCACTGCTCTAACCCGGATGGAAGCCAGGTCTGCAGAGGCTGTCCCGTAATGCCTCTTGACTGTACTTTCCAGCTTTCATTCACAGCTGTGAGCTCAACGACAGCAGCTTAAGGAGCTCCCTCGCATTTAATCTCTCCGGTGTTTCATCGTCCACTCCGCAGCTAGGGGCGGATCTCAGAAGACTGCCCGGCAACTCGTTCTATCAACAGTCTGCTGGTTCTCCTAACCCAGACTTCACGAGAGGTCCCGCTCCTTAGGTGAGAACAGAGCTTCGCGCCTCAGCTGTGCCGTGTAACAGCAGCAGTGCTCTCACAAGTGCTCCAGATGGTACGACGCGAATTTCCCCAAAGGAACACTATTTTTGTTTTCTGCTTTCTTCAGCCTGAAGGGAATTGAATACAAAGACAGATTTATAATGGCTGTCTTAGTATTTCCTTTCCGCTTTGCTCTGACTCTCTCTTCCTTGTGTCCCTGCGGAAACGTCACAGTACATTTGAAATTCGTTGCTCTTCCCACCTCACCTACTCACATGTACATTCAACTCCCGGCTGGAATTCCAGACTGCTTTTACACGTCTGTGTCAGCTGTGACACAGACTGCTGCTTCTGAAATATCCAGGTTTGCTAACTGTTCTGGTTTGTGTCCAGATGTCCCCCCAAAGCCTCATGCAGTCATGGGGGCAGCTGAATCCAGAGTTGGTAACTGATTGTCGAGCGCTGGGACAACGGGTGTGAGTGCTGCAGCCGCCCAGGGTGTGCAGCCTGCATACAATATAAGGGGCAGAACCCTCTCTCTTGCCCCTCCCTTTCTGCTCTTGTTGCTTTTCCTGTTTTCTGCTGCCATGAACTGCAGCCGTCTGCCAGGTGCCACCCTGCCTTGGAGCCTGCTGAGTGCGGACTCAAACCTCCACAGTGAGCTAAACAAACCTTTCCTTCCTTAAGTCTAGGCGTCAGGTATTGTGTCCCAGCAACGAGAGAAAAGTAACTAAGACACCACCATTAGTTCACACTGACTTTTTAGTGAAATTTTTTTCAAGCCCATCTCTCTAACACATTTCTGAATGCAAGTTTTCTCTATAGCTTCCAACTGAATTTTGCTTGTACTGTTGTGAGGAAATGAACCCCATAAATCACTACCTTTCTTCTGAACAGTACAGGAAACCTATCTACAGAGGTATATTTCAGGCAATTTCAGTCCTTCACAGTCCTCCAGGGTTCTTAACTAAGGGCAAGCCCACAGGAAGAGCCTCTTTGGGAGTTGAGACGGCTGTCACGAAGGTGTGCAATGAAATCTGTATAGAATTTCCCAGCCTGAAGTCTTGCTGACTCTAAAGCAGAAATGTAACTGAGCCAACGAGTGATTTGTTTTCTAGTAGTCACATGAAAAAAGTAAAAAGCAACGAGTTAGTCAGTATCTAGATTATTACTTCATCAAGTATCCTTTGACATTTATAGGCTATCTCGATGTAGATGGTAACATTTCCCTGGAAATATTTGATCTGTATTTAGATTTCATAAAACTTACTGGAAAAGTAGATTCATATACTCAATTTGTTTCAAACACATGCAACAGTATTCCTGTACTTGAAGTGAATGCAGGTTTTTCAATTTGAAGTTAATATTAATTAAACTAAAAACTTAACTTTCGCAGCCACACATAACATATTCCAGAGGCTCAAGGGCTAAACGTGGCCAACAGCTACTGCACGGGATGGGGGTGCAAACACAGACCCCATGTTTCACATAGAACTTTAGTGAGTCTTTAAAATCTATTTTTCCAGTATGCTGGAGACCGGAAGGAAAAATTGAAGTCGCCTAGAACCGACGAGAGCCGAATGTTCTTTCATGCTGATGCCGTGGAGACACGGCAGGCGATACCCTAACAGAGAGGGGGAGAGCAGAAAAGCAGAACTACTAATGAAAAGCACGAGTCTAAAGCCAGTCCATTGAAGGGTGAGCAATTCAGTACGGTCTTTGGGGTTTGTGTGTTTTGGTAGAGGGCCTCACTGCTATGTAGTCCAGGCTGGCCTTGAAATTGTATTCCTCCTGTCTCAGCCTCTAAAGAGCTGGGATGACAGGCATGGGGCAACACTCCTGGTGCCACTCTACTCTCAATGGCCAGTGAAAGTCTAACTGTGTTAATCACTGTGAAATCATTTTCATAATGATGGCCTTGAACTACCAAGGAAAGGACTGATTCTACATATTATAATTAGTGTGCAGACTAATTATAATAATTAGTTATATAATTATAATTATAATTAATTATAATTAACGTGCACACGTATCTGTGGTAGACATCAAAAAAGTCATGTTACAAGTGCAATCATGTTAAGACAGTAAGCCTCAGTTAACTGGAAAATTCCTTATGTGACATATTTCATAATCTGATACTACCAATCCAATAGGGATTACTCACTACCTTCAGAAAAATTCTAAACTCTATTGATAGATTTCAGCCACATGTCTTTTGCAATCTAGTGTTTTGAATGCGGTGGCTTGTAGCTTTATGTACTTTGCTTACAAATTCTCAAAGTATTTGTTCATAGTCCACGAGTCCTACATTTTTTTTTTGAGACAGGGTCTTGCTACACAGTTCAGTTGGCCTTGAACTCACTGTATAGCCCAGGTTGGCCTCAAACTTGCAGTGATCCTCTTGCCTCAGCCTCCTGAGTGCAAAGATTACAGGCATGCACCACCATGGCAGGCCCACAAGTACTATTTTTAACTACTTAACAGTTTACCTTGAGTGTCACTTGTGCAGCACAGCTGTGTACCTACTATTCCGAGTGCTACTTAGGCAGGTGTTATTTCAACCAGTTGATTATTGGGTTGAATAAATTTAATAAAACCGTCATTTTTGTATTTTCTGCTATATTATCATATAAAAATTAACAAAAATATGCAATTTTTGCTCATTCTTTATTTAATTAGACCAGGAAGTGCTTAAAATAGATTCTCACCCACCCCCTTGATACTTCCGTGGTCTTTTTTGAACTTTTCCCATGTGCTCCAGGAAGTGAGCCCGGTTAGAAACACATACAAAAATTCAAAGTACATGGTTTGGTGTGACAATTTATTTTCTGTGTTTTTTAGGATACTAGAATTTCAATCAATTTCTTTCCTTTTTTTTTTTTTTTTTTTTTGCGGTACTGGGGATCGAACTCAGGACCCTGCACTTGCTAGGCAAGCACTTATTCCACTGAGCTATATCCCCAGCTAGGATACTAGAATTTTACAGCAATACACTTGGCTGAGATTCTGGGGACAGTCTACGTCTATGCCTAAATTCAAATCCTTCTCAGGTTGAAAGCAATATTCCACAATCTGCCTGCCTAAAGTTATATATTGGATTCTTTTTCCTTAAATGCAACAGAGGAAAAACAACTCAGGCAGCCTCCTTACAACCCACTCCCCAGACCAACCAATGCTCCCCATTCCCAGTAGAACTTAATAGCAGGTGCGCACGGCAAGCCATGCATGTGGAGCTGCGGGCGATCTCAGGCAGGCTCGCGCATTTTAGCTCAGCAGCTGAGCCTAATATTTGTTGTAATCTTGTATGTTTGCAAACCAGCTATGCTCACTGTACTTATTATAATAATTAGTTACTTTACTAAACACTTTTGTGAAGTAACAGGGTTTTCTGGAAACACTAAGGAAGCTGGAGGCAGATGATAACTGGTGGGATATTGGGACATGGTTCTTTTTCGGTCTGGGGAAGACAGGGCTTCCACAATATATGAGCGTATTTACTGCGCTGAGGTCCTGCTTTATCCACCCTTAGCGATAAGAGGACTCTTGCTCTGGGTTCGCTCTTTTCCTGTCTGTCTGCTGTCCAATCTGAAATAACACAACTATCTCATTGAAAAATAAGTCTAAAAGAGAGCTGTTTCTACTACAAAATGAGTTGAATGTTTTAGAGTTGTATGATAAAGGCAAACTGCTAAAGCTTTACTTCTAGTTAGGATAAAAAGCAAAGGCTGATAAAATCAGAGCTCTAGAAGGAGTCTACATTCACACTGCTTTGCAAATAGTTACATGTGGGCTGTTCTTTAAAGAACGTTCTTTAAAGAAAATGAAGCTAGAATCTGCAGACAATACATGGTGGGCACACTTACATAAAAATAATAGCAAGGAATTATAATCAGTCTTTCCAATTCAAAGCAAAGGCCGTATTTCTAAAATAGATACATATTGTTTTAAATTAATTAAAATGTTTGTTATACAGATGTCCTTAGTTTTAAAAATGACTCCTGACTTTAACAGACTTTTAAAATCAACTGAACAACTACCAATCCTGGTCACATCAGATACGATGGTCAGTTAAAACCCTGAAATTCATTTGCTACCTTACTGCCCACTCAAAGATTGCATGTCCTTTCCCCCAGCTTTCCCCTTAAGACTTACGTGCCCTCTCCAAGACACCGAGATAATTTCTAAAGATGTTAAGCATTTGTAAACCTAATGACTTCATTCCCTATTTAAGATCCTCTTTGCTCTGTTTCTAGTCTTTGAGATAATTTTTGTACACCAGACAAAATGTTTTAGTAGCCATGTTTGCAAAGCTTGTGGTATAGAACTTTATCAAAGGGATTATCTAAGACACAGTTTACATACAACAACATGCACACATTGGAAGTGTGTGCGATCTGGCGGGCTTTGACAACACACCCATGTAGCCACCACTCTAACCAAGAGCTGAAACGACACACTCCAGAACATTCTATTATTCTTATTATTTTTTGCAGTTGATTCCTCATTCTTTCCTGGTCCTGTGGAACCAATGACCTGTGGTTTTTTTTTTTTTTTTTTTGTCTTTTTGACACAGGGTCTCGCTATGCAGTTCGGGCTGGCCCTGAGCTCTCTTTGTAGTTCAGGCTGGCCTCAAACTCACAACAATCCTCTTGCCTCGGCCTCAGCCTCCCATGTGCTGGGATTATAGACGTGCCACTGCGCCCCCGGATGGTCTGCCTTCTTTTAGTGAAGCATATTCCCTTCTCCTAGAATTTTACATAGGTGGAATCACACTTTCTGTTTTAGCACACTCATCCTGTAGTGCTTATCAGCAGTTTGTTCCTTAATGCTGAGTAGTGAGTGTTCTATTATATGGGTGTATTTATAGTCATTTAACATTAGGCTGCTATGAATAAAACTGCTATGAATATTCATGTTTGTATTTACTCAGGTTCTGGGAGAATATAAATGCACTCTTTTCAGGGCTAAATATTTAGGGAGGGAGTTGGTAATTTATATGCTAAGTCTATTTAACTTAGAAAGCAGTTGCCACTTTTGTTTTCCACCAGGTCAGCCAACAATGTAAGAGAGTGATTTGCTTTACATCTCAAAGGCTGTCACAGAAAGTTGTAAGTCAAGTGTGTACTCAATACGCACTTGTAATGGCTACTGTATGTTAGGACTGTGCTATGTTCTCTCTTCTCTGTGATAGGTCGAGCTGATCTAATTGTCACTGGCTGTTCTGCTTTGGACGTAAGCACCCCAAAGGCTCCTGTGCTAACAGCACGGTCCCCAGCTGGTCCCCAGCCCGTGTGCTCTTGGGAGGTGGCCTGGCTGGGGGAAGTGGGTCCCTGGGGGCGTGTCCTTGGAGGATACAGTTTGTCCCTGGCCCCTCCCTCTTTCTCTGCTCCCTGGCCACTGTGAGAGGCACAGCTCTGCTGCACCCACACTCCCCCTGATAGGCTGCTGCCCCACAGGTCTGTAACCCATGGCACCGAGTGACCACGGATGTGAACTCAGGGAGCTCTGGCCAAATCCTTGTAATCCTTGTAAATTGATTTTTCCAGTCTGCCACAGCCACAGAACACTAACGCACTTTGCATACCTAACAATGTGGACTGATGTGTACTTTTCTGATATTACCACTAACTTTTAAAAACAGGATGGAATTTGTTGGGATTGTACAGTTATGTCTAAAAAATGCCACTTAAACATATTTCCAGCTTTTCACATATAAGCCTTAGCAAATTCCTAGAAATGTGCGTTTTCTGTCTTCTCTGGCTTTTTTTTTTTTCATTTTCCCTAGTCTTCATAAAGACATAAATTTGTATTATTCTTACTCATTTTGGGAGTAAAAAATAATTTTAAATACATATTTAACATTCATTCTTTAAAAGTACATATCTTATGATGCCTTTTTATTTATTTATTTATTTTTAAAATTTTTTTGAGACACGGTCTCACTATGTAGTTCAGGCTGGGCTTGAACTGACTTTGTAGCCCACGCTGGCCTCAAACTCATGGCAATCCTCCCGCCTCAGCCTCCTGAGTGCTGGGATTACAGGTATGCACCACCACGCCCAGCTTTTTACTGTATTATTTACTGAAATCACAAAAATAAAACCCTATAAATGTAGATGCTAAATGTATTTCTCTTTTCGGAAGCTTGTACTCTGATACTCTGTTCACTCAGCAGTTTCTTGAAGATTGTATTACAGAAATAATTTTTTTTTTGGAGACAGGGTCTCACTACGCAGTTCAGGCTGACCTTGAGCTTACTTTGTAGCCCAGGCTGGCCTCAAACTCACAGCGATCCTCCCGCCTCAGTCTCTCAAGTGCTGAGATTACAGGTGTGCACCACCACACCGGCTAGAAATAGTATTTTTGAATGCACAGTGATTTCTTGACATTTCATATGTAAGCAGTGATATTTTTAATTTTTATGAAAACGTCTTATGATAACACTAAAATGACTCCCATCTATCTACTTACCTTAAAAAACTCCTTTTTCTCAATCATCTCATTGCCATCTGTATCTAACATTTTAAAAGCCACATGGAAACCAGTATGGGGCTCTGCGACAAAGTGAAAAATGAATAATTATTCAAAAGCTAGTGAAATGCAAATGTGTGCAGAGAGACACATCTTCAGATCTGAAATAAACCACCAGAAACTGCACGAGCAGGTGGCTGCACAGACAGAACAGCGCTCTCCGGGGGGTTCCAGAGGCCCTAAGGCTCCGCCCTGCCTCTCCAGCTTCCAG
>PVLD010005898.1:0-33401 GCA_004027595.1 Dinomys branickii | reverse complement strand
CTAATTCACACCCTGCTTCTTCTCATGTTAACGCCTTACATACTCACAGGACATTTTTCAAAACTAAGAAATTACAAGTGGTATAAGATTAAGAACTAGACTGCAACCTTTATTTGGATTTCATGTTTTTTCACTAACGCTTTTTTTCTATGATCAAATACAAGACGCCATGCTGCACGTAGCTGTCCCGTCTCCCCGGTCTCCCCTACCGATGGGCGTCTCAGTCTTTCCCTGCTTTTGTGACCTTCACACGTTTGGAGGGTGCTGGTCAGGAATCCTGTATAATTGTGTACAGGCTCAGGTATCCCTTTGTGTCAGTCGGCGTGTGTGTGCGCCTGTGGAGAAGCTGCTGTGCTGTGCGTGTGTGAGCGCTGTCTGCGTGCACAAGAGGGCTACGATTTTGTTCTGCTGAACAGGCTGTCTATTCAAGAAACAAAGGGTTGCCACAGTATGGGAGGTAGAAAGCCCTAACCCAAAACTAACATTTCATAGACACAAAGACTAGAGCCGATTTTTTTTTTTAAATGATAAATGCTAAACTTCAAAAATCCTTTCTGGCAAGAATAAGAGAATTCCACCTGACAGTTGTGATGGTTGAGCAATACTTACTAGTAAGGATTGTAAGCAAGAAAAGATACTCAGTATATGAAATCAGCCCTGAAAGAGAAAATGAGAACACGTTAGGAACTAAATCGTAGATGGTTCAGAAGCAACCATATAGAGATATTAATATGGAAACTTTGCTTAAATATAAAAAACACATTTTTATTTTAAGCTACTCTCTTTAGCTCAGGTGAGACATGCTACAGTCCTAATACAAAAGAAAAAAGACACCTTAAGTTACTATCACAGGACTAGTAGGTAGAGCCTGACAATTTTAAGTGTCAACTTGGTTGGCCAAAAGTTCCCAGATGAAGTCACTTTGGGTGTGTCTATGAGGATACTTCCGGTGGGGTCAGCGTATGAACTGGTGGAGTCCACAGAGTAGGTTGCCCTCTCTGATGTGCAGGCACCGTCCCACCCATCCAACAAAAAGCAGAGATTTGGCCACGCCCCTTTCCTGCACATGTGTGTGATGTCCTTCTTTCTAAGGAGAGTAACATTCTAAGGTGTGTGCACACGTTTTAGTTAACCACCCATCTGACACACACATGAGCTGTTTTGACCTTGTGGATGCTGTGCATACTGTAGCTTCAATCAACAAGGTACAAGCAGCTGTATGAGTCCTGCCGTTCACTTCTTTGGGCACATTCTCATGATGGGAGCTGTTGAGCCATGCGCTAATTCTATGTTTAATTGCATGAGAAACAGCCCACGATGCGTTTTCCACAGCAGCTACATTTCACATTCCCATCAGTGATGCACAAGAGTCCCACATTTATCCACACCCTCAACACTTGCTCTTTTCTGTCTTTGTATAACAGTCATCCTAAGGAATGTGAAGTGGTATCTCATTGTTTGATTTGCATTTTCCTAATGATAATTAATGTTGAAGATCTTTTCATGTATCATTAGCCATTTTATAACTTCTTTGCAGAAATATCTATACAAGTCCTTTGCCTATTTTCAATTACTTTTTGTTGTTGCTGGGTCGTCAAGAGTTCTTTCTGTTTCCAATATTAACCTTTTATCATATACAGTAAAACGCTGGATTAGGAGTAACTTGTTCTGAGTGTTCTGCAAGACGAGCAAATATTTCTAATAAATTTTAACTAGACAAATGAGTGATGTCTTGCAATACGAGTAGTGTGTGAAGCTGAATGTCACATGATCATAAATGAGCTAAGAGTTCTCCCCAACACTTCGCTGTGGGACTGTGGGTGGTCATCTCCCAACACCAAGAGGTTTTGGGGAGGATCTCATGTGCAAAGGAGAAAAAGGCACAGGGATTTCTCACTTCAAAGGAGGTGAGGGAGATGTGCAAAATATGGGAAACTGGAAAATTCTGTAGAAAAGCACCACCCAAATAAGGCTACAGTAGTGCGAGTAACAAATCTGTTTAACAATCATGCAATGTCACATTGCTATGAACTCCTCAAAGAGGCAAAAGTAATTATCAATGGATGGGTTCCTTGTTAAAGCTGCACAAAAAGACAAAGATTCCAGGGAGCCAAGTTAGTGGCGGTTCCATTAGTTATAGGGAAAGTTGTCCTACACAGTGACCCTCCTCCCTCATCTCCCGCACTCTGGCCATTAAAGTTTTCAAGGTAAGTGCAGGTTAATTTGTTTATTTTTCTTGATATATTTTAAAATTACTTTGTATAACAATACTGTAATCATTTTTTGTATGAGTATTTTTGGATTGTGGAACAAATCATCTGCATTTCCATGATTTCTTTAAAAAGATTTAAAGCTTATATTTTTATTTCACGATTTTTGTCAGCTTAATATAAAATTGGATAAATAACAATGTTGAATTATCAAGGGTCACAAAAATAAGGAGATATATTTGATGTAATTACCAAAGAAAAAAAGGGACAACAAAGAACTATTACATAAGCTTTTGTATTGTAAAAAAAGTTATGTTGATAAAAATATAATAATTATTTGCTCAAACTGTGGATGACAGTGTAAATTAAGTTTATTGCCTTTGACCCATCATTTCCCTGTTATGAATGTATGTTAAGGAAGTTTTTAGATTATACAATGACTTTTGTAGAAATGGTTATAATACTCAAAAACTGGGAAAAATTAAGGCTTCAATGATTACTATTTTAAATTCATATTCTGCAATATTATATTACCTCTTAAAATAGATTTAAAAATATACATTTTAGAAAGAAATGAAGACTACTGTGTCTGGTAAAGAAAGGTATGTTTAAAAAAGTTTTAAAAATCTACTAAAATGAAGCTCTACTACAAAACCCTGTATCAAATGAGCATACTAAAAATAATTGTTGACTTTAGAAAGTTTTCTAAATTTCTGTGTCGCTGTTAGATGTTGTTCAGAATCATTAGAAGAAACCATCTGAACCATATCTTTATCTGACCGTATCTTTTGCAGGAGCTCCCTTCTCTGGAACAGGGACGGAGGGACTGATTCCTGGATCATGGACAGGGTCCTCCAGCAGAGTCCTCGTTTCTCCGTTTGAACAAGTAAGTGTTCTTCCCTTCTGTGTTTTGGAAGTTGTATTTCTTCTCCTCTCCTTTTACACATCTCTTGACGATTTAGGTCTTTATATTCTTACAACTTCCCCAGTCTGTGGTTATCTTTTCCTCGCCTCACCATGAGATCCGCTCCTAGGAACCTGCAGGCTGGGACTTGGGGTAACAGCACAGCCTGTCCTGTGTGCTACCCTGAAAGGCCCTTCCCCATCCTCGTCGAGACCCACAAAAAGTTTGAAATCCCACAAAAAGTTATTGGAATTCTAGCAAGTTAATTCCAATGTACCACTTCCAGGGCAACCCTGACACTAAGGCGTATCTGTAGTCACGAGGAGCCAAGGGCTCCTAAGTCTAGCCACAGTGAATGCCATTCGGAACAAAGCCCTCGACCCTAGGACCCAAGGCCAAACCCAGGTTTTATTCATTCATGAAGAAGGCGGTGGCTTGAGGATGAGTGACTGTGAGAACTGTGGGAGATAGGGGAGTGCCATGAGCTGGGCTGGGCAGGAGGCCTCAGATCACTTCTGCAAAGGCAGAGAGAAGGATATACAAAGAGTAATCTGCGTAACACAATTGAAATAGTACCTAAGGCTTTGGGATTTGTGTAATCTTTCAAGTCCCAGGAAGTCATAGCCTCTAATTCCAGGCTCAATCCCAGCCTCACACATCCCGCCTCATCTTTGCTCACTCGTGGGAACAACGGGGGGTGGTCTGGGGAAACAAGCCTGCCTGCCATCTTCAAAGACTACCATCAGCACCTTGGCTAGACCAATATGCACTGCTTAAGCCAACCGAAGGGGTAAGGAAAGGGTCCCAGCCAGCTCTGTATGTATCAGTACACGAAAATAGTCAGGCTCAGCCAAAACGGAGGCAACTGCTCCTCTTTCAAGGAGAGTCACCCAGGTGATCCTCCACACCCCAGCTCATTGTCCAGGATTGAGCTTCCATTAGTCTTTAGGGGGAAATATGCTTTCTACACAAGTGCTTGCGATTACAAGCATGTCTCCAGAATGAACTATGCTTGCAAACCAAGGGTTTAATTTGAACATATTCTCCATCTGGTGTATTACCTTACCTCTTCACTCTCTCCACTATGTTCTTTGATTCACAAACATTTTTTTCTTTTTTGTGGGGCTGGGGATTAAAACCCAGGGCCTCATACCTGGTAGGCAAGTCCTCTACCACTGAGCTACAAAACCAACCCATAAAAATTCTTAATATTGATGCAGCCTAATCTATATGTTTTGGTTTGTTCCCTTTGTTTAAATTTCTTACAGTTTATAGTTTCTCCTGTCTTTCCCCCTTCCTTTCAACTTAATGAAGGTCATCTCTTTTTCTACAAAATTTCTAACAGTCAGAACTTTTTTGTGTGTGTGGTACCAGCGATCAAACTCAGGACCTTGCACTTGCCAGGCAGGTACTTAGGCTACTGAACTATATATCTGGCCCAACAGTCAGAACTGTTGATGACTATCTCCTTGATATCCTCTCACACATTCTTTTAACTTCTATGTTTTCTATAAACTGGTGCTCAGATTCAGAGATGCGCTAAGATTTAAGAATTCTTTATAAATGTTTTATACTTCTACTAGGGGGCCAAAACACAGGTGTGTAGAGAATGACAGATAATCACCAAGAGTTGCACTATAGGACAATGTGAAATCATTTCCAAAGAGGAAGTAATTCTAAAGGCAGTCTGTGCATGATGAATAAAAATTTAAAAAAAGATACTTGGGATGAGGTGTCTCTGTGTTGCCCAAGCTGATCCTCCTGCCTCACCCTTCAGAGTAGCTGGGGCTACCAGGAAGTTCTGCTGCACCCGGCTTACTGATGAAGGGAAGGAAAGCCACCTGGAGGTCAGGCAGGGGCCACACGGAGGGAACACGCACCCTGCTGTGAGCAAGGGTCACCCTGACGGCTCCAGGCTGCCAACCAACAAGGCAGGGGCTCGGGGCCCAGCGTGCCCAGAGCAAGGATATAAGATTTTATGTCTACATGAGTCCATGTGTTAGCTGTAAGGGACTTCAGGTATATATTTTAAATGTTTTTAAAGTTTTAATGTTTTGAGTTACTTTTTTTTATATTACCATCTTTTTGCTGTTTTTATTTAGAGCAGGTATCTAATACTAAAAAAGTCTACATTAAGTCTTCAGATTCTTTTATCTTACAACTATGCAGTGTTTATATGAAGAGAGAATAAATTAAATGTGTTTTGTCATATCTTATACCTGGGGAAAATGCTCTAGTGTTAGTTGAAGGATCAAAGTAGTTCACCCTTTGACAGCCTCAAAGAGTAGAAAATAGCATTTTTTTTAGTTTTCAAACGAATATAACAATGTGAAAAAAAAAATGGCCAAATGGCTGGACTGTACTGGGCTTGGTGCCAGGAGAGACCTCACTTTTCTTTAAACATAGGTAAAATGTCCTTTATGTAAGGGGAACTTCTTGAAAAGGAAAATTCCAGTGTCTTTCTTTGAAATATTGACCTAAGTAAGAAGCTTGAATAAACACAGAGTTTAGACAGTGTAAAAATAGCACCTTCCACTCTCAAGATAAATTATAAATAAACAATATAGTTCTAAATAGCACTTTAGGAATCTGAGCTCTGAAAATGCTTTTAAAGAAAACTGATACTTTAGAATACTTACACGAGAAGCAGTTCAATACATACATTTCATTATAAAATGAATGCTATTAAATGGCAATGCTGCAAAAAAGTTTTTAAATGTTTATTGCAAAGCAACTATACTTCCACTTCATGATGCCAAAGGAAAACAAAATACATTGGTTACAAGATTATTAAAATATAAAATAGCAATAAATCGCTCCACAAAATTTACAAGACCTATATACAGTTAAAGATGTATTATGAATGTATATTAATTCTAGAAATAAAGTCACGTTGGCTTTCTGAAGTTTTTTCTTCCTTTTCAAAACTGTTTTAATGATTTCAAGGCTTTAGGATTTTCACAGAAAATTGCTATCTTCAAATGTTTCATCTTAAAATGTTTCTTGAAAATTTTAATTTCCCTGTAATGTTTTCTAGTTTTTCTGTATAATATTTCAAAATTTTATGCAAAATAAGGAAATACTTTAAATAATTTACATTTAAACAATTGTTGACAAATCTCTAAGGAACAATAGGAGAGATGCATAAGTTTTTACTATGTTTCTTCTAGAAATATTTTTAAGTTATAACCATCTAAAATATGCGTGGGATTTTGAGAACCCCATTTCCCAAAGAGGCTGGATTATCTCATGTGGTATAATACTTCATTTCTATCTTATAATATATATGTTCAGTGCATTCTTGAGGATGGTATTATATTAAAAATTATGTTCAGTTTAAAAACTATATAGTAATTATTGCTTATTTTCTTCATTATAATATATGGTAGGTGAATTAATTTTCTTATTTCTAGAATGCAGTACCTTTGCTAGTTATCATATAGCAGAAATTTTAATAACCTGTATATGTGGGAAAATGGATTATCTTAAATGACGCTAAATGTAGCTCAGTTCTACATTCTTTGTTTTTCACACTTTATAGCTAAGTGAAGTGTGTGTACTGAACCTTTCCCATAAAGCAAATAGTCACTTTTTTTTTTTTTTTTCCGGGACCAGGGATCGAACTCAGGGCCTTAGTGCTTAGCGGCAAGCACTTACCCCACTGAGCTGTACCTCCAGCCCCAAATAGTCACTTTTGTGGTTTTTTTTCCCCTTTAAATTGGCAACACATATGTTAAGCAACATATTTCAGAGAAAAGCTAAAAAATAACTGCTAAATCTTTCCTCAAAAATTTCCCTATTGTACTTAAAAGCTACTTCTTTTCAAGCCAATACCAGATCACAATCAATATCACAGCCAAGGTGTACAAAAGTTTGAGCGCTTCTGTGTTGGACTGTCACAATTTTATAATCATTTTTGTTTTCTATGTTTTATTTGTTTCATCAAAAATTTTAATTGTGCATATGGTGTATACAGGACTGTGCTAGGGTCTTAGGAGCTTACAGACGAACAGTATAACCTTTTCCTGGGCACGCGCAGCCTAAGAAGTCAGCACGTGAGAGCTGCGCAGGCGGTTACGTGAGCGTGGCTGGAAGAGACAGAATAACAGAAGCACTGGGGAAGGAACAACTCTTTCCGCCGAGGAAGCGGAAAGGGTTCACAGAAAGCACGAAGCTGGGGCTGCTTCTCCGGCTCGGCAGAAGGCTGGAGAAGGAGGCCGGCGCGAGACAGCGGTGGGCGAGAACCGCACGAAGAGAGCTGCGTGCAGAACGCGGACCCAAGGCCGACACCCAGAGCACACGTAGAATGGTGAGGGGGAGCAGCAAGTCTGTGTGCGGCAGGTCTGCAAAGTGCTACGGGGGGTGGGTTCCTTCCTCTCCCCCTCTCCCTGCCCTCCTCCCGCCCCTCCCCGCCTAGCTCTTCCCCTCCCTCCTCCTTCATTGCTGGGCCTTAGCCAGCACTGTAACACTGAGCTGCATCCCAGCCTTGTAAGCGACAAAGTCATTTGCTCGGTTTCCTGTAACTTCGCCAGGGACAGGAAGAAGAATGAATTCAACCAAAAGTTTGGAGACAAAATTGCACATGAAGGATGACAGAGGGAAAGACAGAAAGGGTTCCAAGATCCTTCCTGGGTGTGGGTGAGCTGGGGAAAGGGTGTTACTACCTAATGCTATCAAGAATACGGAGTGAATCTGGTCAGATGGAAGAGGCTGGTACTTGGGGTATGCTGCTCAAGGTAATTTAGATAGATCCAAAGCAGTTACTTGGCAGCTGGGCTGTGCATACAGAGAATGAGGCACAGGAGAACTGCCTGGGCTACGGACAGCAAGAGATCTGGGAGTCATCTCATGGATGCCAAAACCGAAGAGGCTGTCTTAGTTACTTCTCTCATCTTGCTGAGGCAAAATACACGATACCCAGAATGAAGGAAGGAAAGGTTTAGCTCACAGTTTGCAGAAGTTTCAATCGATACGTGGCTAGCTCCAAGGCAGACTGGCACATGGCGCAGGGCAACCATTCATGGCGGCAGAAGACAGCAAAAGCAGCAAGAGAAAAAGGGAGGAGGAGCAGAGAGAGCAAGCCCTTTTCTCTCCCTTACAGTCTGCAAACTACCTGCCCAGGGCGGGTACAGCGCTCACACCCGTGATTCCAGCATTGGACCATGGCTCAGTCATAAACTCTAGAAGCTGCCCCATGACTGCGTGAGGCTTTGGGGGACCTCCAGACACAAGCCGTAACAGAGGCTGAAGAACTGCAGTAAATGGAAGACAGATGTCCAGCAAGTCCCAATCCTTAACAGGCGGGAAGAGGAAGAGCTCATGATGGCCAGGTACGAAAGGAGTCAGGAGAGCGAGGCTTCCAGAGGATCTGGAACACTCTGGTCTGCCTAGTAACCATGCAGGGGCATTTTCCTGAGCCAAGAATATGAACAGGCCTCCAGCTACACAAAGAACAGGGAGAGAACTATCCAACCAGGAGTGAGCAGGCTCCAAGACAGTCTTCTTTCCGCAACTGAAAGTTACAGAAAACATGTGAAGCAGCAGCCACTGACCCCCCTTTCCAGTGTCCTCTGAACCACGTCTCTCTTCTCCTTACGGTACAGAGGCTGCGCAGTGGGTACGGAGGATTCACTCTCCTGCGGGCATCCAGAAACTTGCTTTCCAGATGGGACTCTACTCCTGCGGGCAGGGAAAACTGCTCCTCAGGTCTGCTGCTGCGGCGGTGAAGCTGAGTGAGGAGAACAGAGTTCTCCGTCTCCAGAGAGACTGCAGCTTTTTCTCCTCTGTGCAGGATCAAGGTGGCACCTGAAGTGGAAAGCCTCTCTAGCTCCCCTTGAATCTCACTGTTGCTTCCAGAGCTCCCATGACGCAGTGTCACAGAGTCTCTGCTACCACTCCCCATCTCCCTGGGACCACGGAAGCGAAAAGCGGCTCACTGCTCTTTGGGGCCCAGCTCCCTCACCACGCTCAGGTCTCAAAGGTGTCGCTGGCTCTCTGCCAGGCAGCCTCCCCGCTTCCTTCAAGGTTTGGTAAACCTCATCATCTCTTACGAGTGCAAAGACCAAGTATTCCCCCTTTCTTCAAAGGCACCCCAGCAGAATGACCTGTCAGTTTAGATGGTTCTTGTTGAATTTCATCAAAAGAAACAGGGAAGAAATAATCACAATGGTGATAAAAACAACTCCAGACATGGGGCCAAAACAAGGGCTTTTTGTTTTTTGAGACAGGGTCTCACTATATAGTTCAAGCTGGCCTTGAACTCGCTGTGTAGCCCAGACTGGCCTCAGACTTGTGGTGACCCTCCTGCCTCAGCCTCCTGAGTGCTGGGATTACAGATGTGCACCACCAGGCCCGGCTGGAGTTGTTTTAAAGTGAGGTTACATAATCGTATCAGATATTGCCGGGGTCAGGTAAGCTGAGAATTCACAAGTTCTTCACGGATCTGGTCACTGGGGGCCCCTGATGAGCTGGACAGAAGCAATGTCCAAGGAGGCCGTGCCGGTCAGCGGGCTGTGGAGCGGAGGGGAGCGGAGGAAGAGAGGACAGCACAAACTAGAAGATCTGAGTCCCAGAAAGTGTGGGAGTCAGGAAAGCGTGGCTGGCAGGGAACGTCGGGGCAAAAGAGGAATTTTCTTCTCCAAAATTGGGAGATTATAAATCGATATAAGACAAGAATGACGAGGTGGAGAGAAAGACACTGCAGATGTGGAAGAAAGGGTGAATCACACAGAAAGTTCCTGAGAGGGAAAGAAACGTGGCCTGGCGTGAACAGACACACGGGCTTCTCTTACGAGGAACAGAACCACAGCAATGGGGACGCTGGCAGGACGGATGCTGTCGTAGGAGGCGGACATGACAGGAGATCTGCAGGTAAGCTTCCTCCACTACAGAAAGGAAAAACATCTCAAGAAGTCTGTTACGCTACTCCCAGCATAGGCTATGCTACAGGGTGAATTTTACTAATTTTAATAATTACCTGTATGATTCTGAGAACAGAATATTTGATTTTAGACATACATTCTTGTTATTAAAAGTAGGGCAGTACAATTTAAAAAACTAATGTTTTGTGTTCAAGCCAGCCACAATCAGATTGCTTTGCCTTAATTAAGTGACTGCAGGCAACATACTTGCCAGTAGGGTATCACAGGTGGTATATGCTGAATTAACTACATGCTGCATTAAATATGGTAATATAATGACTAATCTAAATTTAAATACAAGTCAGGAAAAGTAAAAACCCTCTATGTAGTGGCCTGTCACAGAAGAATAAACTATTTTTTTTTAGTACGGGGAGTTGAACTCAGGACCTTGCACTTGCCAGGCAGGCACTTGTGCCACTGAGCTGTATCCCTGGCTCATGGAAGAGTAAGCTGACAAAATGCTGCCCCTGGAGCTGGGCCTCGCTTCTCTCCGGGCTGCTTCTCTCCTCACTCTGCACATGCTTCCTCCAGGTGGGCCCTGCAACCACGGCCTCTGGGGCCACGGGCATCAAGATGGTTCTAAAACCTGAGCTAGGTGGGTCCTAAACTAGACACACCCTCTCCTTTCCCCTCAAGCAGCCCACATATCGCAGGGAATGCATACTCATCTGGTGCCTGAACCAGAAATCCGGGCCTATGTGACTTGTCTTTCTGCCCTCTCACATCCACTCTGTCACTAAGTCCTATTCATTCTACTGCTGGCGTATCTACGAATGCATACTCTGGTCTGCATTCCCACAGCCTCCCTCCAGTATGTGACCCCTCGTTACTGTTGCCCTTCGCTGTCCGTTGCTCCCTTTCTTCTACCCATCTGCCAGGCTGCCGCCAGAGTGATTTTTCTAGTTTGTGATATAGGTGTCGCTTTTGACTCACAACTCTTCAAGAGCAATCTGTGTCTTCAGGGTAAGATCTGAACTCTCCCATAAAGCACTCTCTGACTTGGGCTCTGCCTGCTTCTTAGGCTCATGTCCAACTGCGGGCAGCAGCCACCACTCCCGTCCCAACATGGCATCTTTCCTCCTTGGTTAGACATCTGAATGCTGGTTGATGCTTCAGCTCTCCTGACTCAACCATCTCCCCCTCTTCCACTTCTATACAAAATGTCCAGCAGCTTTGCAATGTCATTTCACAGCAGATGTCAACGACCCATTTAGTGTATGCTTAATTCTGCCTTATGTGAAACCTGGTTCTCTATCAAGGATACTGGTACCCTTATACCTGAAGACAGTCTCTCCTCTTCTGTGTTCCAGGATTTTGACTTATTCCTATTTCTTTTCTTGCATACTTTCTACCCCTCCTTCCCCAAAACAAAAAACATGCTAATTTTTTCATAAAAAAACAAATCAATGGGCAGGTGTATAGCTCAGTGTTAAAGCATGTGCTAACATGTGTGCGGCCGAGCTTTAATCCCCAGCACCAACAAAACAAACAAATATCCTCCACCAAAAACCAACCAACCAGCCAACCAGCTAACCAGCCAACCAACCAACCAGCCAGCAGTCCTTCAGTCTCTGTCTCCCCTGACGCCTGCCCTTTTGCTCTGCTCAGGCCTGGTCTCTTACTTGGAGTAAAGCCTACTTCTCCAAATCCCACTTCTTCAAGTCCTGCAGCAGGGCTTCAGATTCCATCCTCTCACTGCCCTGTAGTCACTAAAGGGTCATGTACTTCCTGTTGCTGACCTAAGGGGCAGTTCTCAGTCTATAGCTTATCTACCCCCTGAGTTCACTTGAGTTTTACAGATATGATCATAGGTTCTGTGTGGGGCTGTAGACCAGTGCTGGTCAGTAGGCTCTCAGGAAATGGGCTGCAAAGTAGGAGGTGAGCCGCAGGCAAGTGAGAAGCTTTATCTATATTTACAGTTGCTCCCCACTGCTGGCTACTGCTGAGCTCCACCTGCTGCTGGATAAGATCATACATCTCATCAAAACAGGAACCCCACTGTGATCTGTTTCCTTGCACTGCATATGCGAATCTAGCGTTTGGCAGGTGAGGTGGAGTAGAGGCAGTGATGCTAGCTTGGAAAACGTAGTACTGCAAACATACTACCAAAAAGAGAAGGAAACCACCCTACCTCATCCATGGAAAAAACTCTTTGATGAAGCTGGTCCCTGGGGCCAGAAAGGTTGGAGATGGCTGCATCTGATGCCTTCCTCCTTGACACGTTCTCCCTGTGGCTGCTACGACTTCCTGTTCATTTTCCTCTACTTCTCTGGTCATTGTCTTGGTTCCTTACACTGGTCTTTCACACCTCCACCTACCTGACAGGCCACCACTCCTCCCTGAGGCCTTCTCACCTTCTCATTTTAGACTTACATCTCATCTTTTACTTTTAAGTTGACCTCATTCCTTCTCCAGGTTCTAATTAACACTAAAGTTTTAACAATTTCTCTTTAATTATTCAAAGAATCTGAGAACATTATCTCTTACTTAACCAATACAGTATGTTTAAAAAAATAACATGGTGTGAATCTCATACCTTAATTCTCTAATAATACTTTAGCTAAACAAAACAGAGATATGGAAATTTAACAAATGAAAATTACCTCTATCGCCAAGGTCTCTAAAGAAGGTTGATCCATAACGAGCCTTTGGGATTCCTGCCAGGACATCCTCGATATCCTTTGAATATACATATGAAAATCTTTTAATTTAACTTATAAAAGTTCATTTTCTATCTACAACAAACAAACGAACAAAAACTCCCCAACCGTATTGCTCACCTTCTTTGCCAGCTTCTTGACGGAAGTTTTACCTATAGAAGAAAGGAAACGTTATTTTAGTGCCCATATTTCTTCATAAACTGAAATTGTATTCAGAAAGAAAATCATTTACAAGATAATCAACCAAATATTTATAAAAAATGAAGGTTTACTCTTAAAATACACATGAACTAAAACTATGAGCCAAATGATTCTAAGACTAAAACACAAAGATAATGTTTTTTGCAAGAGCTGAGATTCTACCTCACTCCCGAAAGAATGGCTATCATTAAGAAATCAACCAGTAACAAATGCTGGCAAAGCTGTGGGGAAAAAGGAACCCGTTTCCTCTGTTGGTGGGAGTGCAAATTGGTAAGACCACTATGGAAATCTCTATGGAAAGTCCTAAAAACACTAAAACCAGAGGTTCCGTTGACCCAGCAATTCCCCTTCTTGGTATTTACCCAAAAGAGTTAAAATCATCACACCACAGTGATATATCACAGCTATGATTTTTGCAGCAAAATCTGTCATAGCTAAACTTGGAAACGGCCCAGATGCCCATCAACAGATGAGTGGATAAAGAAAAAGTGGCATTTATAAACAGTGGTACTTATACACACTCTTCCATAAAGAAGGGTAAACTTGAGCATTTGTGCACAAATGGATGCATCTTGAGACCATAATGAAGTGAAATAAATAAGACATACAAGTTTAAATATCACACTATTTCTCATGAGAAACCTGAAGGGTAAACAAGGAACCAAATGGAGGGCAGACATTGGGAGGTAGGAAGAACGTGTTCAAACGGGAAGGGGAACAGGGAGGGGAGGGGGCAGGGCAAGGGAAGGAAGAAGACTTTAAAAAATGATGGGAGAAAAAAAATAGAAACAAAGCTTCTGTAAATGGGGAGGGGAAGAACGGTTGAAGGGAGGAGAGGGGAATGGGAAGAAAGAAGAATTAAGATACGTTACGTATTGTTACAAATGCCCCATGACTGGGAGCACTATCGATGGCAAATGTGTACTAATAAAAAATTAAAACAAATAAGACTTTACAAAAGATTTCAGGAATGTGCTCCCTGATCCTGACCTTTTGAGAAGCTATTCTCTTCATGTGACGTAGAAAGCAAATGGCCAAGAGGAATTATGTCACATTGGCATTGGAGGATTTGTTCTCTCGCACAGATTTGTCAAGAAAACCAATGTTAAGGCTCCTTTAGTTCCATGGAAGTACAACAGCAGCAAAAACCTGCAGTACTTTCAATCCTTAACTGATTAATTACACATGACATGACCATGGAGGCAGTTCTGTTGCTTTCAGCTATAACTGAAACTGGTAACACTAGCTATTTCGTGTGGTCTGTTGGATACACAGTAAACTGATTATAAAAAAATGGAAAATCCAGTATTATTTAATCAGATGGAATAAATTCCTTGATACAGGAGCGATGAACATGTATCTAAAGTCCTCATCAAAACCAGCTATCATGAAAACACGGAGCTCAAACCTGTTCCTTTGGTAGCAGCCTCCACTTTGTAAACATACTGTAGTTAATCTGGGAACCAAGTGAAATGCTTCAACCGTGAAAGAGGACAGGCTGGTATGCTTGCGGCACTAAGTCTTAGGCTAATGCCCTCTGGTGGCATGTTCCAAACGGTATTGATAAATGACCCTTAGATAGTCCTTTCAGTGTCTCATTAAAACCAGCACAACAAGCAAAACAGAAGCCATAAGTGTATGACTATGAGAAGAATACAAAAGAAATCATGAAATTAGGAAGTGGAATCATTTTAATATTAAATGCTTTATCTTGTTTTACTTTTTATTGGTTCTACAGAAATCCCAGGAAGTAGGGTTAAAATGGATGGAATTTGAAAGCATCTCAAATTTAGAATTACTTTGAGGCTACTGGAAGAGCAAAATATGTTGTGGGTTTGGATTATGAAAATTATGGTTATTTAAAAACTTTTATTTTTGCCTGTAACTGATCTTTTCTTGTAGTGATTGTTTTTTACATCATTCAGTGAGGTAAGAACATTCCAGTGAGAGCAACAGTAAGCAGACTAGCAACAGAAAAATGCCAGGACAATATAACGAAGGGGTTGTGTCCTTTCTGAGTTTCGCTGGGAGGGTGTGGCACATCTGTAAGAATGGACAGCCAAGGCGCTTTCAGCCTGCTTTCGCCAGCTGGAAGTGAACACCTGCCTGGGGTGGTGGGTAGTGATGAACTAGGGGACAAATACAGTTTAAATTACTTGCCATCTTGCAGTTTGGCCACTAAGAAAATCCTTACTGAGTTCCACTCTGCATGTGCGTGTGTGTGTGTGTGTGTGTGAGATTTCTGTACAGTGTTGAAAGGCTGAGAGAAGATGGCGATCATGGCACTGGTACACTGAGGTGCAGCTGTTCTAACTGTGTCACTAACTTGTGCTTTTACGACCTTTGAAGAGTGAAAAGCTAGTTGACTGCCACCCATCAGTATGCTTTCTTATTTGAATGGTACTACACAAATGGTCTGGTTTTTCTACCTGCTTCGATCCACAAGTTCTCAAATATAAGCAAGGCATATAAACAATCATGTTTTTATTATTTTAGTGTCATTCTATTTCTTTTCTAAAGCATGATGTAAAAATGAGTATTTTCAACTGGGACGAAAGATTGGTATTTTCTGTAGCTTTTTTGCAATATTTTCATAACCCACTGAATTCATCCATTTAAACTACACAGCTTGGCAGTTTTTAGTACAGAGTTGTACCAATATCACCACAATCCAGCCTCAGGATATCTTCAGCACCCCACAACGAGAAAGCCTTCAGCAGCAGTCACTCCTCCAGCTCGCCTTCGCTAGTGCAGGGAAACCACTAATACAGTTTTTGCATCTATGGGCTTAACCTACTCTGGACACAGTGTATAAATGGAATCATACAGTCTGTGGTATTTTATGCCTGACTCTGCCCATTTAGTATGATACTGTCAACATCCATGCATGCTGTAGTGTGTCTGTAGTTGATTTTTTTTGTGTGTGTGTCTTTTTGAAATAGGGTCTTGCCATGCAGTTCAGGCTGGCCCTGAGCTCACTTTGTAGCCCAGGCTGGTCTCGAACTTACAATGATCCTTCTGCCTCAGCCTCCTGAGTGCTGGAATTACAGGCATGCGCCACCACACCTGACTCGGTAGTTCATTTTTTAGTGTAGAAATAATATTACATTGTATGGATGTATATTCCACATTTTGTTGGCCTTTCACTGATAAACACTTTAGTTCTATTTTTTTAGCTATTATGAATAACGTTGCTATGAAGGTTTACATGCAAATTATTGTGTGAACACATTTTTCTTCTCATAGATGTGTATCTAGGAGTAGAATGGCTAGGCCATGCAGTAACTGTAAACTCAGCATTCTCAGGAATTGCTGAAGTGTTCTCCAAAGTGGTCACACCATTTTATATTCCTACTGGCAATGTAAGATGGTCCCAATTTTGCCACATCCTTGTCAGTGTTTTTTACTTTTTGTAAAGGATTAAGATTTAAGCATAAGAAATTTGGAGTATAAACCAGAAACTAAAGGAAATTTAGAACAACCTGAAGTCAAATAAAGAACTGTCTTATGGATTATGTCCAATAAGGCACTGTCTCTAAGGTGACCCCTGAATGAACAAGACAGCAAAGAACACTACATACTTCATATACAAACTAAGAAACTTACTAACATAGCTGTAGTCAAGTATAAAAGCATATTTAAAATTTAAAGTTTTATTAGTGTGGTGATATAAATGGATCTAAAGTATGGATTACATAATAGTTTCTCAGCTATCATACCTAAAACACAAAGGGGAAAAAGAACTGATAAACTGTATTTCATAAAAATTTAAAAAATGTGTGCATCAAAGGACACTTTAGAAGATGTAAAGGTCATTATATCTCAACAATGAAAATGGGTAATAGGAAACGGGCTCCTGCTCCCGCCACTGACCTGGAGCCGTGGAGACTGGCGGGAAGCAAGTCCCAGATGGGCTCCGCTCCCTCCACTGATGGGACTCGGGGGCCTGGGACCTGCAGGAAGGCCAGTGACACAGCAGGACCCCAGCCAGAGTGGACATGAGGGATAGGTGGGACTACTGGCTCAGAAAAGTCCAAAGCAGCAGTAACAATACAGGTGAGCAGGTGGTACATTGGGTGAGCCAGCTCTGTGCTTGGGGACAAAGACAAGCAAAATTGAAGTGGCCAGGTAGGGCCACCTTCTTTTCTCTATTTTTTTCTTTTGTTTCCTTTCTGTCCTTTTTTCTTTTCTAAACAGCTGGGGAGAACTCCAGCCACAGAAAACTAATCCCATCCCCCAAATCCAGAGAAAAGATCAGACTCAAGCCCAGCACAGATCCACCTGCGATCTTGGCTGCACATTCTGGGGTCAGCCTTGGACCTTGGACCTACTACAGAACTACAGACACTATAGGAATCTCACTACTTTTATTTTTCTCTGTCCAGTGGGTTTTCCTCTTAGTAGTCTGCTGGGTTAGCATGTTTTTAAAATTTTTATTTATTTTTTGTTGCTGTTGTTTTTTGTTTGTGTTTCCCCCCTTTTTTCTTTTTCTCTCTGTTCTGTTTTTCTTTATGTATGCTGCTTTTTCCTCCGTGTGTGGTTATTTCTGTTTCCTGTTTTTTCTTTTGTTTTCTTCCCTCTTTTTCTTTTCCCTCTCTTTTCTACCTTCTTTTCTTTCTTGTTCATGGTTTAGGTCTCTAGGTTTTTCCTTTGTATTACTCCGTTTGCCCTCCTCCTCTCTTCCTCAACTATCTCACTTGATTTTATGAGACTTTCATGTCGGTAAACACTGTCTCTTCCCTCTCTGGCTCACTTTAAAACTCCTAGGCCTTCTCTTTCAATCCCTCCCTCTTGTGTCCTACAATTACCTGAAACTTTGATATCACCGTATTCCACCAAGTTTGATCTGCCTGTATTTGACCTCATTCACCTCTCCATCCTACCGCTTACCCCTCTTAACCGCCACCCCCACAACAGGGTAAAATCGCTCTCCTAAGTGGAAAATTATTGCATAGAAGTTCCCGATATAAGTTGGATTATACATAGAATTTGCTCCTATGGTTAAAGATACCAGGCTAATAATCACCACAGTTTGTCAGTAGCCAGGGTGTGCTAGAGTCTATTGTTAAAACTATTGTTATTGTTAAAACGGTACTGCCTTAACCAGGATGCCACACCTATTATAATCAATTTTCCTCCCCTGTAATGACAACATTGAGACAGCAAGGGGTCATAACCATCACCCTAGTCCAGTAACAAAGGAATGGGCCTTGAATCAAACAGATAGTGACTCCACATTCTTAATATATTGGGTAGGTAGATTCTTGGGATAGATAGAAAGACTACGAACTTCCTATATCTAGAAGATATCTCTGAGGAACAGACATCACCTAGGAAAGCCTTGACACCAGGGATAAAGGTGTCTAACATAAGAAATCTACAAGCATCAACACAAAAAACAAATAGAAAATGACAAGAGGAAGACGTAAAATGTAGCCCCAAATGCCCAACCCATCTAGGACAAGTCCAAAGCACAAAGAGAAGAGGAAATCAGAAGTCAGTCACTGGAACTCTCTGAAATGATAGCAGCAAAAGTGAAAAAACAAATGGATGAGGCCACAGAAAAAATAGTATGTAAGGTACAAAACGAAATGACAATCAAAATGAAAGAAATTAAAGCAGACAGATAAAAAATAGAGGAGCTGAGGAAAAATGATAGAAACCATGAACATCCAACACAGATAAGAAATAGAATCAATAAAACAGATCCAAACAGAAATCTAGGAGATTGAAAACTCCATTGAAAGTATATGCAACAGACTGAATGAAGGTAAGGATAGACTATCAGACCTACAAGACACAGGAACGTTGACCAGAGATCAGGAAAACAAAGATATCCTAAAAATAGCAAGGGACCATGAAAAATCAGCCAAACAGTTACAAGATGAAGGAAAAAAGAACAACATAAGATTGATTGGAATCAGTGAGAAAGCTGGAGACAGCACAAAAGCCATTAGAAACCTCTTCACAGAAATAATAGCAGAAAAATTCCCAAACATGGACAAAGAATTTGACATACAAATAAATGAAGCATACAGAACTCCAAATAGCCATGATAAAAATAAATCTATACCAAGGCATATAATAATCAAGATTCCAGAAATTCAACATGAGAACAAAATATTAGAAGCATCTAGAGAAAAGACACAATTCACTTATAAGAGGAAAGTCTGTCAGAAGACTTCTAAATATAAAGCCTCAAATCAAGGAGAGTCTGGGGGCTGGGGGTATAGCTCAGTGGAATAAGTGCCTGCCTAGCAAGTGTAGGGTCCTGAGTTCGATCCCCAGTACCGCCAAAAAAAAAAAAAAAGGAGAGTCCGGAGTGAGCTATTTCAACCCCTAAAAGTGAACAATTTTCAACCCAGATATTCATATCCTGCAAAACTATCTTTCAAAATTGATGGAGAAATAAGATACTTCCATGCCAAAGAACAGCTGAAGAAATTCATGACCAACAAACCAGCTCCACAGAATGTTCTGAAGGATATATTAGAAAGAGATAATGGAGACTCAGACACGTGGACACCAATAGAAAGAAACTGCCAAGCAGGGAAAGCAACCAGAGGAGAAAGAAAAGGAACCAACAACAGGAAAATAACATGAAAAAGGTAAGTCAATACATATCAGTTATAACCATCAATGTAAATAGTCTCAACTCAACAATCAAAAAAAAAAAAAAGACTGGCAGAATGAATCAAGAAATAGGATCAAACTATAATATATAAGAAACACATTTAACCCCAAAAGAAATTTATAAACAAAAGTCAAAGGATTGAAAATAATTCTGCATGACATAGGAACCCAGGAAAAAGCAGGGGTAGCTATTTTCTTTGCAAAGAGTGTAAACTTTAAGTTAAAACTGAGCAAAAGAGACAAGGAAGGTCATTACATACTTGTTAAGGGAAATCTCCAAGAAGAAGAGATAACAATCATCAATATATATGCATCAAATACTGGTGAACTCATACAAAAAAGTTAACAGACATGAATAACCAGATAAGCACTAAAACTTATGTAGGGGACTTTAATACCCCACTCTCACAAATAGATCAACTAGACAAAAAAAAAAAAATCAACAAAGAAATATTAGAATTAAACCAAGCCTATGAATAAATGGACTTGGTACATGTCTACAGTGTTCCATCCCAAAACATCAGAATACGTATTCTTCTCAGCTGCACATGGGACATTCTCTAAAATAGCCCAGATACTAACCCACAAAACACGTTTAAGTAAATGTAGAGGAACTGAAATCATTCCTTGCACACTATCTGACTATACTACAATGAAACTGGAAATCAATGACAAAAGAAATCACAAGAACTACACAAGCGCATGGAAATTAAACAATACATTCTGAACAACTAATGGTTCACAAATGAAATTAAATATAAAAATACACAGTATATATAACTAAATGATAACACCGATATGATATACCAAAACTTATGGTGTGCAATGAAAGCAGTCCTAAGAGAGAAACTTATAGTGATAGGCTCTCATATCAAGAAAACAGAATGAGCACAAATAAAATAATATTGAACCTCAAACTTTTAGAAAGAGAACAACAAATCAAAACCAAAGCTCATACAAGGGAGGAAATTATAAAGAGCAGGAGTTAATGCAATTGAGACTAAGAAAATAATACAAGGAATCAATGAACTGAGAAGCTGGGTCTTTGAAAGAGTTAATAAAATTGATAAACCATTAGCCAAGCTCATGAAAAGAATCTATATTCTAATTAGATGGAAAACACAGAAGAAATGGACAGATTCACAGATATAATTCCACTGCCAAAACTAAATCAAGAAGATACTAAAATTCTAAATTGCCACGTGTGGTGGTGCACGCCTGTAATCCCAGCACTTGGGAGATTGAGACAGGAGGATCCATGCAAATTTGAGGCCAGCTTGAATTACAAAAATGAGTTCAAGGCCAGGATGAATGGCATAGTGAAACCCTGTCTCAAAGAGGAAAAAAAAGGGTGGGGCGGGGCAAGGATATAGTTTAGCAGCACAGTGCCTGCCTGGCAAATGTGAGGTCTTGAGTTTGATTCCCAATACCTCCCCAAAATTCTAAATAACTGGATATCAGCCAATGAAATTGAAAGTGTAATTAAAAATTTACCAACAAAGAAAAGCCTGGGACATGAGAGATTCACAATGAAATTTTACAAGAAATTTAGAGAAGAACTAATGCCACTAATGTTGAAGCTCTTTAAGAAAACTGAAAGGCAAGCAATACTTCCAAAATAATTTCTGGAGGTAAATTTCTGGAGGCAAATTTCTGGTTCTGATTCCAAAACCAGAGAACTAAATGAAAAAAGAAAACTATAGGCCAATCTCCCTAATGAACATAGACACAACAATCCCAAGTAAGATACTGGCAAACAGAATGCAGTAAATGATCCAGAAGATTACACACCACAACCAAGCAGGATCCATCCCAGGGATGGGCCAACATACACAAATCAGTAACTGTAACGCACCGTATTATAGAGCCAGAGACAAAAGTCACATGGTCATCACTAGACGTAGAAAGGCTTTGATGAAGCACAGCACCCACTCATGATGAAACCCTGCAGAAAACTGGGAGAGAGGGTCTTTACCTTAATCTGATAAAAGCCATCCATGACAAACCAACAGCCAACATCATACTAAATAGTCAAAAACTGAAAGCTTTCATTGAAAAACCAAGAACAAGACAAGGATGTCCACTATCACCTCTCCTATTCATTATACTTCTGGAAACATTAGCAAAGCATTTAGACAAGAGAAAGAAATAAAAGGAATAAGGACAGGAAAGGAATAAATTAAACTGTCATTATTTGCAGATGACATGATTCTCTACATAGAAGACCCTAAAAGCTCCACTAAAGACTTCCAGATTTAATAACCAAATTCAGTAGTGTAGTTAGATACAAAGTCAACACTCAAAAATCAATAGCATTCCTATACAAACAACACTCACAGAGAGAAATTAAGAAAAACTACACCCTTTACAATAGCACCCAAAAAGATGAAACACTTAGAAATCAATGTAATAAAAGAAGTAAAAGATCTATACATTGGGAACTACAACACTCTGAAAAAGGACAGCAAAGATGATGGAAAGATATCCTTGCTCATGGATAAAAACAATCAACAGTGAAAATGGCCTTACTCCCAAAACTACTGTACCAATTTAATGCAGTCCCAATCAAACTACCATTAGCACATCTCACAGAACTAGAGAAAACATTCCTAAAATTCATTTGGAACCCCAAGAGACCTAGAATAGCAAAAGCAATTCTGGGCAACAAAGGCAAGTCAGAGGGTATCATAATCCCTGACCTGAAATAATATGACAAAACTATATATTATAAAATCAGCACAGTACTGGCAAAAACAAACAACAAAACAAAACAACAACAGACCCGAGGATCAGTGAACAGAAGATGCAGACACAACTACAAACACACTCAGCCACCTTATCTTTGACAAAGGAGCCAGATATGTTCACTGGAAGAAAGACAGTCTCTTTAATAAATGGTGCTGGAAAAATTGGCTTTCCACATGCCATAGACTAAAGTTAAACTAATGTCTATCACCATGAACTAACTAAAGTCAAAATGGGTCAAAGATCTAAATATTAAAACAGAAACACTAAATCTACTGAAAGAGAAAGTAGGTAGAAATCTTGAAGACACGTGCAGGCAGAGTTCATGAACAAAACCCAGACCACATGGGAAATACAACAAAAAAATCAACAAATGGGATCTCACTTTATTAAAAAGGTTTTTCATATCAAAAGAAATCACCAACAAAGTGAAAAGACAATCCACAGAGTGGAAAAAATTTATAGCTAGTTGTCTCTTACACAAAAGACTTCTATCTACAACATATAAAGAATTAAAAAATATCAAGTCCCCAAAATTCAAACACCCAATCCAAAAATGGACATGTGTGATGAATACACACTTCTCTGATAAAGAAGTATAAAAGGAAAATAAATATATGAAAAAATGTTCAACATCATTGGTCATTTGAGAGATGCAAATTAAAACAACACTGAGATTCCATCTCATCCCAGAAAGAATGGCTAACATCAAGAAATCAACCAATAACAAATGCTGAGGTGCTGTGGGGAAAGAAGAACCCTTTGCCACTTCTGGTGGGAGTGTAGACTGGTGCAACCACTGTGGAAATCAGTGTGAAGAGTTCTTAAAAAATTAGGACTGGGAGTGCCATTTGACTCAGCTATTCCCCTTCTGGGTATCTTCCCAGAAGAATTAAAAACATCATACCACAGTGATATATGTGTACCCATGTTTATAGCAGCACAATTTATAACAGTTAAATCTTGGAAATAATCCAAATGCCAATCAACTGAGGAAGAGATAAAAAGATGTGGTATTTTAATAAAATGGAGTATTACTCAGCTATAAACAAAGATAAACTTGAGACATAGGTAAATGGATGCAACTTGAGACCATACTCATAAGTGAAATAAACCCAACCCACATGTGTGAATATATTGTCTCACTACTGTGAGAATCTGAAAAAGTACATACGATCCAAAATGTACAAGCACTTTATAGAAAAGATCTCACCTAATCTTCAAAACAGTCTTATGAGATATATCCTTATCTCACCTTATGGATGAAGGAAATTTATAGAACAGATTACTTCTTGTATATCATTTAGCTGGCAAAAGGAAACAGTTCAAAGCCTAAGCTTAAGTCTTTGTACTACACAAATAGGAAAAAAAATTTAAAAATTTCAGAGATGCTACAGTATTCAAATAGAGTTACAAAAAGAGCGCTTTAAAATATATTTAGAGAGGATATATGAAAAATTGATTGACAGCCAGAACCAAACCTGAACACTGCGTGACTCTTCCTCTGGGTTATGGTTTATATCCAGATGTCCCACTAATGTGCCACGAGATCATAGGTGGGGCTTCTGGAAGGTGACTAGATTACAGGGGCACTACAGCTCACTAGCCCTAGGAAGTGAGGCAGGATGTGTGCAGAGCAGGCCCTTTCAAGGAAGAGGAGAGGCCAGGTCCTTCCAGCCCCTCAAAAGGCCTCCCCCAGAAACCTAACTTCTTTTCATTTCCAAAGTACCTACCCACCCTGCTCCCAACAGACCATAGGCTGTGACCAAGGCTTTCATATTCCATACATGGGCCCGTTGGGGACTTTACCCAGCAGCTAATGTTTACCTGAATAATATGGTCAAAATCCTAATCTAGACAGTCCATACAGTTGGCTATAATTTTTAATTTTAACCTCTTAGCTGGGAGTATTAATTTTAGCCTACAGTAGCTGCAGACTTTCTCAGTCTCTAACTTAGTCCACCACGAGGTAGATACTATTATTTTATAGATCTAGGCACAGACAGTAGAGTTCCAGTAGCTTATCCAAGTCACAAGGGATTGAGTGGAGACAGGAATGACCCCAGGCTCTTTTGACTCTGATGTGCTACTGTCTGCTGCTACTACAATGACACATCACTTCCAAAGGGATCTTCACATGCTTTATACTTCACAGGTTTTGGTCAAAACTGTTATCTGGAGGGTGCTTGTTAAAATTACCTGGCATGGGGAAGACAATACTTGAGATGTTTTTGTTTGTTTGGTTTTTGAGATGGGGTCTTACTTGTGGCCCAGGCTTGTCTCAAGCAATCCTTCGACCTCAGCCTCTTGGGTACTGAACACAGGTGCACTCCACTATGCGTGGCTACCATATTGAGATTTTTAGCCCATGCCCCAAGCAAATTCACTATCAAGCAACTTTAGAAAATTCTGTATTATCATATATGAGTAGAAAGAATAAAATGATACTATACTTATCCTGAAATCAGACAACTATCTAGAAGCCAAGAGAAGAACTATACTGTATATTTTAACTGCAGGTTTTTTTTTTTAATTTAAGAGTTCATTCGTAGAATTTCAGAAGTCCAAGATAAATCCTCAGAGACAGGTGCTAACAGGAGCAACTCTGGCACGTGCACTATGATAAATTCTACAGTCAGCCTCGTCATAACCCTTGTCAGAGAGAAGCGCTGTCGCTAACTGGTTAATACGGGTTTGGCTGCCCCTTCCTGTCTCCTTTCCTCCCTAATCTGTAACACAGCCTCCCCTGCTGCGAGTGCACAGAGGCATCGGGCAGCACCCTGCGGCGTTTTCCTCAGGGCCTTGTTTCACTTCCACCAACGCCCTGCACCTGTCCCGTGACCCGCCTTTGCTTATACCTGGTTTATTATTAAGCAGTCACTAAAGAAGGCTTAAACTGTGACCTCACTTTTAGGGTATTTAGATTATCAAAAGGCTCTTGGATATGAAGATAAAACTGTCAAGGAATTTAATCAGAGTCTAGTAATAAGGGGTAGCACACCTTTTTTTTAGAGGACAAGGGTAGCACTGCCTTATTTTCCCTTAAACACTGTTATCAATAACTATTGTACAGTTTAGCTACACACACAGGAGCACAAATATCTTCTTGGTCTACCTTAGAAAACAGTTAAGACAAAACCCACCCTATCATCTCCACCCAGATACTTAGCTTTCCAAAACTACATAAATCCATCAACTTTTGGTTTTCAGTTTTTAACCACTGAAACTTAGGTTAAGTTATACTTAAAAATAGAGAAATGATAATGCTCACTGTAAAATAATTTAAAAGCATAGAAAATAATTTTTGAAAACCCTGCAATCACTCACAGTCAGAGAATTCAATTACTAATAAGTGCCAATATTTCTGCATTTGATCTTAATGAGTACATTATACAAAAGCAGCTAAAATTTCCAAGCTTCCTACGTTCCAGACCCTCTGTTCTTCACCTGCATTACAATACTGAGTCTCTACTGAGTTTTGAGGTAGGTACTACTTAATCCTCCCTTTTACTGATGAGAAAACCTGGGTTTGTAGGCCTTAGGTAACTTTGCCCACAGATACTGTTTGCCCACAGATACTGATACAGCGAGTATTCAAACTCACCTTCTGCCTCATGTCAGGACCGGCCCTCTCCCGACATTTAAGAACATATACTGGTCACTTTTTCCTCATTTACATAGGCTGACTCCAACCACCCTGATCTCACCGGGCCCTGTGATCTACCTGGGCCGACACTTGGGCTCCTGGCCCCCCTCCAGGGGAACCCACAGTCGACTCCCTCGCCTCTCTATCACAGGCCCTCGGCTAACCCGACCCCTGGCTACATCCACCTCTGCCTAAGCCATGCCAGCAACTGTGTGCTGAACGTGGCGGGAGAAACGTCACAGCCGCACTGAGGACTCATTCTGTACTCACAGCGATGAAGAGGGACTTCACTAAGGCCGCTGGCAACCACATTCTGTTTCTTAATCCACCAGCTCTTACTGTTTCAAAAGGCTATTTCGGGAAACCTCCAATGCTCTTCTTGCACCTTCTCTTAGCTAATGGCCCCTCCTAATTCAGAGTGAGGCAGAAACGTGATCAACAACTTCCACAGGGCCTCCATCAGATGCCATTTCCCTCCTGTTCCTGGGTCTGCGCTCCCCGCCAAATGCGTATCACTTGCAAGAAGGCCAAAACGACCAGTACCAGGTGGGAGCCAGTTTACCAACTAATGAACCTGAGACTGTTTTGTATCTGTGTTCACAGAGGGAGACCAGGCATGGGTCAGTGGGTTGGCTCTGCTTTTCCTGATTTCGCTGCTCATCATGATCGTAGGAATACAACGGGATTCTTCTTCTTAGCCACGAGGAGGAATGAAGTGCATCATATGCACAAGGGATGTATTATTTGGCTCACAAAATTAATGAATTCTCAATTTGGCTAAATGCCTACTGATAGGCTTCAGCTGCATTCCAATCAATAACATGAGTGGAAACAGTCTTCAATCATGGTTTACTTTAGTTCTTTGAACATATTTATAATGGCTATTCTTCAGCCTTTTTTTTTTTTTTGCTAAATCTGATAGTCTGGTTGCAATTATAAGCAATTTCTGTTACTTGCTGTTATCTGGTATGCCATATTTTCCTGTTTCTTTGCATGGCTCTTAAACTTTTTAAAAAACTGGACATTTTAGGTCATCTATTGTAGCAACTCTAAGTACTAACTTCCCCCTTGGCCTTGACCTTGTTGTTTGCTTGGGTAAGTGCCTGGATGGATTAGTGACCACTGTCCCTCTTGACAGTGACAACCCCCTGAGGCTGTTTCTCAGAGAGGCACAGGCTTGAGTTTGCAGCAGTCACCCTGGGGTGGCAGCATTAACAGTAGCTCTGTCTCCCTTCCTAACCACACAGTAAGAGCTGAGCGGCACTAACTTCCAGCTGATTGCCATATTGATTTTACAGATTGCCTGGACAACCAATTCCTCCAGTGAAAATCCAATCAAACCTGGGCTCCTTTGAAAGAGTGATTCCTGTGGGTGACACTGCATGTTCGTTATGGCTCAGCAGTGCTCCTCCCGGTTGTCACTCTCCCTGGGGTTCTGTTGTAAAGCGGAGCCTTCAGTTTAGCCTATTATTTTACGCATCTACCGATGTGCTCCCAATTGCCTTTTACCCTAATCTATACCTGGTTTTGCAAGTGGCCTTTTAAGATTTAATTTCTCCATTTTCTGTTGAACATGAAGTCAGTTTCTTTGGGTGACAGCAATTTTTTTTGTACCAGGAATTGAACTCAGAACCTTGTACTTGCCAGGTAGGTGCTTGTGCTGCTGAGCTATATCCCAGGCCTACTTTCTTTGGGAAGAGATTAGGAGATACTTGTTTTATCTGCTTCTCTCCTCCAGGCAAATTGGAGGCTGGGGCTCTGCAGACAGCAGCAGGGATGACCATCTACTTCTGAGTGATGCCCTCACTCTAGCAGGAGAGAGCAAGCATGTCTTTGCGGGAACACTGCCTTCTAGCGGGCTCAGTAGCAGATAGGTCTGCAGGTTGTGTCGTGTCGTATGTTGTCATCGTGTCCCCGTGTCTTCCCCCCACCCCGCCCCCTGCCCTCAGGTGCACTCACAAGAACTCAGCCTTGGCAACAAGCAGCCGGAGGCTCCAGGAGGAAGACTACACAGCCAGCTGCTTCTGGGACGAAGGGAAACTGCTGTGGCAGCGGGGGGACCTGGGTTCTTGCCCGCAGCCTTCCTGAATGAGCTTCCATCCTGTTGAGCAGGGGCATGGGAGCAGGTACCCGCCCTTGTTCACACATACCACACTCTCCCTCTTCTTATCCAATTTTAGCAGATTTTCTGGAACAGGTGTTTCTTAATTTGCTATATAACTCAAGATCATTTCCAGAGACTTTAAATGATGTTCTTAAGAAATTTTCATCACGTTCAGCGGGCAGCAGATCCACAAAGCTCCCCCTGCAGCCAGGATAGACATCATTCTCCTCAGTTTATTCACATGCACTAAGTGAAATCCCCTAGTGAGAATATGCCACAATCTACGTATCCATTCCCTTAATAATGGACACTTGGGTTCATTCCAGCCTTTTGTGTGTGTGTGCTTATATTACCCCAAGGCTGTAAGCATTCTTTATACATGTCCTGCTGCACACGGACAAGTATTCCTGTCGGGTACACAGCAGCTACAAACCTAGGAAAGGACTTGCAGGACTAAGTTATGCTGATGTTTACAAGGCAGTTTCACACTGCTTTCCAAACAAGTAGTTTCAGCGCTCATTTCCAAATAACAGTGTCTAAAAACCCTTGCTGGCCCACATCCTCTTCAACTTTTGTTAACAGACTTAATAGTTGCCAATCTCACAGGTGTACAATTTACCTTACTGGAGTTACTAATAAGGATAAACAGGTTTATGTTCACGTTTATTGTTTTGCTCTATTTTCTCTTCTGTAAATGCCTGTTTATTCTCATGTCCCTTTTCTGACCCCCTAAGACAGGGTCTTGCTTTTAAGTTGCTCAGTTGGGTCTCAAATGAATTAGATACACGCATCACCCTCCTGCCCAAGGTCTCTTCTGTCCATCCTTTGATTGAGTTGTTGGGGGAGAGGCGGATCTCCTTTACTACCCCTACCCTTAGCTTTTCGTCGTGTGGTTTTAGGAGCCCGACTCAGGGTCTTATGTGCTAGGCGAGTGCTCTGTATCTGAGCTATACCCCCAGCACAGGATTTTTGGCTGGATCTAGGAGCTGAATTAATACAAGAGCTAATTAACTAGGAAAAGCATAAAAGTTTCATTAAATTTCCAGGTACATGGGTATCTTCTCTAGACAGTGAAGTCTGAAGAAATGACCAAAGCAGGATGCTTTTATACTTTTTAGACAAAGAACAAAAAAATCTGTGAAGGAATGACAGGACAGATGGACCCCTGTCATTAAGAGACATACATGTGGTGTAGGTATAGAAGTTAGGGGGGGTAAGGCTACTTCACTAAGTGTGTGAACTGGGGCTGCGATGAATCCCCACAATGACCACTGCAGTGACTAAGGATTCCTCTAGCCATGGCTTATGGAAGACATTCCTTCAGAAAGAACCCTTATAGCTTGCTCCACGTATGGAAAGATAGGCCGTTTGGCCATTTCTTGAAGTTCCAGTTCCTTAAGTGATTTCAGCTTGAAATTATCAATACACCTGTTAACTCCTTGACTGCCTTGTCTTTTCCTTAGTATAGCTGTGTATGTACATGTTAAGTTTTATTAATGACACACGTAAATAAATCTTTTCAGTTTTTGGCTTGTTTTTCAAATTTCTCTAAGGAAACTTGTGATAAACCAAAGTTCTAATTTTAGTATGACTGAAGTTTACCAATCCCTTATATTAGTACTTTTGGTGTCTTAAGAAACTTCCCAACAAAAAGATGAGTAAATATTGTAGCTAAGTGAAACATATGACAGCAATCTTATAGCACAAGAGGGTAGAATGGGGAATACTCTACCAAGGTAAACGCACAACCTGGGAAGCAGTAAAGTATTTGAAAGTGGACTTTGACTAGAGGTGTAAATGTATATTATGAACCTTAAGCAACCATTAAAAACCTCTTTACAGATGTAATTTCCAGGTGTCATCACACACACCTGTATTCCTAGCACTTGGGAGGCGGAGGAAGAAGCATCACCACAAGTTCAAGGCCAGCCTGGGCTATACTATAAGAGCAGCCTAAACTACATAGGACACTCTGTTGGTCACCTATCACTGTGACAAAAATACATGAGGAAAGGTTTATTCATTTCAGCCCTGGGCCTGTGGTGAGACAGTGGAAGGCATGTGGTAGAACTGAGTTGCTCACCTCATGGCAGCAGGGAATTAAGAGAAGAAAAAGGGGGCAGCTTGGAATCTGCTTAGAATTGAACCTAGTGTCATGTGCATGCCAGACAAGTGCTCTGATGCTGAGCTATACCTGAGCCCTGGTAGAAGGCTGTGTATGTTCACCTGTCTGGGATTATGTCCTATATACCGTTGCAGTATCTGTACAGAGGGGCCCTGCTGATGTGGTAGTGAGGTGTGTGTATCATACGTTCTAAGATCAGCTCTCAATCTTTTAGTCAGTTAAGACCAGCTTGGGCAACATAGTGAGACTTCACCTCAAAACAAAACAAAATAAAACGAAACGAAACAATCCTTCAGATGACATGAGAAGGCTCCAGGGGGCTGGAGTTTGGGAATTTCCATTCCTCCAGGTCGGTTAGGTTGTGGTAAAGGAGTTTCCTTTTTGTGCTGGGCTTTGTTAAGGAGAACGGAATTCTCTGGGGCATTTCACGTAGCTATTTTCCCCTCCCCTTGAGGAAAAGAAGGATTTTTCTTAGATCTTCCTTGGGAGAAGCCGGCAGGGCTCCTTGAACTGAAATTCACAAAAGTGTATGGGTCTTCAGCTATTTTTATCTCTCAAACTAGTCAACTGTCCGTTACTCTTGCTTGCTAATAGTGCCGTGGTAGACTCTAGGTTTCTGCTGTGGTGAAGCTCTGATCCTCTGCATCTGCTGGTCTCCAGCTTTCAGGTCAGTGTCCTGTGACCTCAGGTCTCTGATGGGTATAAGCTTATTTTCCTGCTCATAAGCCTCACTGCTTCCTTACTGGTTCAAGATGAAGTCCACCATTTCTGCCAAATACACACTCCTGTGGTACTTGGGTAGGGTCACTGAAATAGTCTCTACAATATGGCCCTCGTTTGTTTTTTGGTTTGGTCTCTTACCACTTCCCAAAGCACTCCCTTGTTTCTGGTCACTAGTAAACTTATTGTCCCTAAAATATGCTATGTTCACACATTTCTTTTTTTCCAGTCACTCCCCAATATTTACAAGGCCTACTACACCGAGTAATTTAAAAGTCATTCAGGTGCTCTCCATTCAGTCTTTCTCTGACTGTTCACCCGCTCCTGCCCATTGAATTACTGCAAACACAGCTATTCAGAGTGAGTATTCCAGAGCACCTTAGAAGGTGTCAGGAAGACAAAGTTTTTCATAGACTGCACTTGCAAAATGAGCCTGCAAAGTGAAAGGCACTAGTAATAAAATTAAGAATTTATGACAACTTTTGGCATTATTTTTAAAAAATGTGTTGCAGGAAAATTTTATTTATTTATCGTGGGGAGAGGGAGGAAAAGCTGTTACCAACTAAAAAACAGGTTTTTCAGACCCAGTTTAATTTTTTAACTTAAACCATTAAAACTCACGTTCTGCTTGCTCAAACATTACTGAAAAGAGGAAGTCGCGCGGCGTCATGTAGCACTCCCCGTCATGTTCCAGGGAGGAAAACTGCATGAAGCGCTGCTTACGAAGGGAGAGCTTCTCCACTGCTCCACAGTCAACACTTTGCTAGAAGAAAATGAAACTGCAGTTTAGTTTCTGTTTGGTACTGTTCATAACTAAGCTACCTCTAGAACAATTTTTAAAGAGTAATTTTCACGTTTAGGTTTGACCATTCACCAACCTTTGAATCTTCAAGTAACAAATATTAACTGAGTGCTTGCTCTGAACTGTTTTAGGTACTAAAAAACATACAGCACTGATGAAGGCATTTATATTCCACAAAAGGAGAATGACAGTGAATGAATGAATATGTAAAATAATTTCACGTGGTACTGATAGGGCAAGAGAGATTCCGTTTTCTTTTTTTAACTCAAAATTAAGAGAGATCACTTGAATTTACCTAAGCTGTAGTGGACCCCACTCTTCAGCCACTCCCTTTGGTTAGTTATCCATTTAAAGGAGAGCAGAGTTATAAAATGGAAACAGAACAAACAGGACAAATTGGGAAGTGAGCTAAAAGTTAAACTGCAGTGGTCAGCTGGAATCCAGCTGTCCGGCAACTTCTGGGAGAAGCAAGTTTTGTGATAATTGTGTGACATTTCTGTAAGATTCCAAAAAATGAGGTAATGGTTACTATGGAAACCTAAAATGCACTTAAACCAAAGGTAAGACCCAGATCAGGTATACACCGTCTCTGGCTCCCGGTTAGAGACTGTCCATCTGCCAGCTTAAAGCTCTGTTTGCTTCTGCTCTTTTGGTCTCTTGTGAATGTTGTTCTCATTGAATTCGCTTGCTGTACTAGTATGAGAGTGAGAAAGGTCACAGAGCACTACAAAGCAGGATAAAGTGATACAGGGTAATATGTTAAGTCTGGGGAGATCTTCCTAAGATTCCAGGACAGCTTGTTAGATGTTGCTCAACCCTATCAACAGCACCAAAAGAATTACAACCGCTGGCCATCATTGGGACTTTTTTAGTTATTTCTGTAAGCTCTGCCATTTCTGTTTTATGAGTATTTGACAATAAAGAGACACCTTTTTTGTCTTCCCTTGTCACAACCTGGACTTCTCCTCTTCGTTACACTGACGTCTCTCCCTTTCTTTTTCTTTTGCACATTATTTGGCACTTCCTTCCTGTTCAGTCTCAGTGTCCCAAATGTGTCTGTTTCATATTGTAAAAGAATATTGCTGAGTTCTGGAGAAGTACAGACATTATATTTGATATGCTTAGGATAAATGTTAAGATTATTTACACAAAATAAATGAATTAGTAAAAGAAAATAACCAGAACATAATTTCACAAGAAACAAACATCAAAGATGAATGCAGTGTTCTGAATAAAAAAGTATGCAAAAAATAGTCAATTATAAAACAGACATCAGTGTGATGGCACAGGCCTATAATCCCAGCACTCAGGAGGCTAAGGCAGGAGGATCACTGCGAGTTTGATGCCAGGCTAGATTCAAAAGTGAGTTCAAGATCAGCTTGAACTGCCCAATGAGACCTTGTCAAAAAAAAAAAAAAAAGTATAAGTTTATCTCATACAAACAAGAATCAACTGGTTGAAATGATGCCTGTTCAGGCAGCCTGAGGTACATCAACAAATGCCCAGCCCAGTGATGCTGAGGCTAAACTGTTAACATTTGCATTGTTATTGTCAAACATAACTTTGATATCTTGGCTTTTGTTTTTGTGGTGGAACTTTTTGTTTATTTTTTGTTGGTTTGTTTTTGTCTTTTTAAGACAGGATTTCACTGTGCAGCTCAGGCTGGACTTGAACTCACTTTGTAGCCCAGGCTGCCCTCAAACTTGCAGCAATCCTCCTGCCTCAGCCTCC
>PVLD010005897.1:83183-106599 GCA_004027595.1 Dinomys branickii | reverse complement strand
TCTTCCTCTTGCAGCTTTCCCCTAACTAGTATGTAATGGCCTTCTTTATCTCTTTTGATTGTTTTTGGTTTGAAGTTTACATTGTTTGCAAACATAATAGCTACCCCTGCTTTTTTCTGGGGACCTGTTGCATGGAGAATTGTTTTCCAACCTTTAACTTTCAACCTGTGGATTTCCTTTTGAGTAAAATGTGTTTCCTTTATACAGCATATCGTTGGATTGTGTTCTTTAATTCACTCTTCCAATCTTTTCCTTTTGACTTTTGAGTTGAGGCCATTTACATTAATGGTTATCATGGTTGTATGTTGGCTTATTCTAGTCATGTTATTTACTTGATGTTTTTCTTCGTTTGCTGACTTTTTACTTGCTTATTATGTTTAGGGAGTTATTTCTATTGTTGTTCTTGAAATTATGGTCTCTTTTTTCTCTGTGTAGAATATCTTTTAGTGCTGTTTGCAATGTTGGTTTGGCACTCATGAAGTTCTTCAGTTGTTCTTTGTCGTGGAAATATTTTATTTCTCCATTGAATTTGAGGGATAGCTTTGCAGGATACATCAGTCTGGGTTGGAAGTTGTTTTGTCTCAGAATCTGTAATATCTCGCTCCAAGCTCTTCTTGATTTCATGGTTTCCGTTGAGAAGTCTGCTGTGATTCTGATGGGCTTTCCTTTATAGGTGATCTGTTTCATTTCTCTAGCAGCTTTTAAGATTGTGTTCTTTTGCTGGATATCTGGGATCTTGACTATTATAGGCCTGTGTGTGTTTTTCTTTGGGTTATGGATCTTTGGGCTTCTGTATGCCTCGATGAACTGAACTTCAGTATCTTTCACCTTGTTTGGGAAAATTTCTGCTATTATTTCAGGAAATATTCTTTTTATATCGTTTGTGTGGTCTCCTGCTGTTTCACATGCTCCTATAACTCGAATATTGTTACGTTTTGCCTCATCTTGGAGCTGTTGGATTGACTTTTCTTGTGTCTTTGATGATATTATGAGATTCTTCATTTCACACTCATAAGCTGCCATGCTGTCTTCAAGTTCTGAAATTCTATCTTCGGTTTCATTTAAGCAGTTTTGAAAGCTTTCAGTGTAAGTTTTCAAATCCTGGCATTCTCTTTGGACCTGTTTCATTCTTCGTAATTCATTCCTAAATTGCTCTTGTAACGTTTCCATTTGTTTCCTATTTTCTTCTAGTCTTTTATCTATTTCTTCTCTGTGTGTATGGAACATTTCATCATCATTGTTTTAAACTCGTTTTTTGTCCAAGAGATCATTGCAGGTATGTGGCTTATTTCTGCTTTAAGCTCTTTTATGGCCTGTTGGAGTTGTTTCATTTTGGATGCAATCATTTCATAACTTGCAGGTATGTGGCTTCCTGGTTCCCTGGTATCCTCACATTCAAAACTTGTTCTGGGTGGGTTTGAGTTTTGAGACTCCATTTTGTTCCACCGTTTTCCCATTTTTGGGTATCAGATTCAAAATGTGGAGCTATAAATTCCCCAGGCAGTTCAGCAGGCAAAGGTCTGCTGTAGAGGCTGCTCCAATGATTCGTTCTCTTTGGGAGAATGTCCCTTAGCTGTCTGCTGAGATTTCCGCTTCTATTCCCTACCCTGAGACCTGGCTCGGGTGCATAATCTGCTCGCAGCTCCAGGGACCTTGCAGGCAGGGGGCCACTCAGGTGTTCCTCCCTGGGTGGAGCTCCTCCCCCCCTCACAAATCCCGTCGGGCTGCCCAGCCAGCTCTTCCGACCCGGGGATCCTGCAGTCAGTAAAACTGCTTGGATGTCCCATGCTGGGCGGAGCTTTTTCCCGACTCAGAAAAAACCAGTCAGGGCACCCAATCAACTCACCCTGGGATCGTGCAGACAGGAATGCCGCTCATTTGTATGTCCCTGGATCGAGCTTCTTCCCGACTCAGAAATCCTGCTATGGTGTTCACTCGGCTCTCCCATTCGGAGATCCGTGCCGGCAGGAGATCCTGGCGCTTCCTGGCGTTTTTCCGCCTCCTCGGCTTTCTCGCAGGAGTCACTGACCGCAGCTCCCGCGGTGCTGGCTGTGGGGGCGGGGCTCTGAGCGGGATCCTGGCCTGCTGCCCAGATTGGCACAGTCTGCCCGAGGAGCGCATTCTCTGAGTTTATTCTGCTTCGCTGCCTCCAACAGATCCTGGCTACAGCCCCCTCTGAGCCGATTGGGTTCAGGAGCTGGGAGGGTCCGTCCCGCTGTTATCCCTCTCTAGGTTGTCTGTCTCACTCATTTGATTCTGGTTTGAGATTTAGCTGCAAAAGCACGGGGGTCCTTCCCCATAGGCCCATCACATGGAGCCTCACAAGGATTTCCCTCCTCTTAAGACTGAAACATACATCACGGGCTGCATCCTGTTTGGAATCTCTCTTTCCCAGGACCTGCTGCTTCAGTCTTCTCTCTTCTAACCCCTAAAGTCCCATTCTGCTTCTTGAGCAAGTTCACTTTATGATGTTGGAGACAAGGGCTGTCCCAAGTCCTCAGCACAAAGACCAAGATTATAGCTGTGAGAGAGTCACAGCTCTTCTTTTATCTGCCTCCTCCATAACCACAAAAATATATCCCATTCTCTTAGTAAATGATCTTACCATTCTCTACAAAATTGGGTAAGGGTATGTGCTCAAGTCAAAACAAGTCTTCAAAAGGAGTGGGTTCATTTTCTGGGTGACTTTTCAGAGCCTTTTTGGCCTGGCCTTCAGGACCTCCCCTTCTGAAACCCTAAAGAGACACAGATTTGTCTCTTGACAGAGCCTCCCCGCCTGGACCTTAGAAGCATGGTGTTGCCCTTTGTAGTGAGTACACAAGGGTAGCACTCATAGCTGAGCCTGTAGCTTTTGCCTGGGAAATGAGAGGCATCAGATGGGTCGAGGAATTCATACACTGGCCTCCACCAAACGTATGCCAAATGATGTATGTCCTAAGAAGACATCTCGTGTGTGTAATTCATGATCTACAGTCTCAGGCTGCAAAACAAACAACTCTGAAGGCCCATGGATGCTTCCAGTGGTATCTCCAAGATTAGTTGTGCTAACTACTGAGCTCTGCTGCCCATAGCGAAGACCTAAACCTGCTTCTCATTCCACTGGCTGACTTGCAAGTGTGCTGTGTCATCCTTGAGAATCTCCAAGGGACTGGCACTTGTGGGTGAACTTCAGTGTGTGCACAGGCATCCCTTGGGAGGAGGGCATGTGTCTCAAATGAAGAGTGATGTGAGCCCTCTGCACCATCTACTTTCCCTGCAATTTCACACTCTGAAGCTTTTCTTTCATGGGTTATTGTGCCCCTGCACACAGGAAGGTGCATGTAATTTTGATCATTTGAAGAGTGTGAAGAAAGCTTGGCACTTACGCTGTGCTATGTCTGCTCCAATCACCCATTTCTCATTATTTCCTATTACGGGGCATGAAATGGTTGTATTATAGCTATCACCTTCCGCTTCCGCTGCAGTTTGTAAGGCAGCTGATGCTGCAGGCTCTACCTGTAGATTATTTAGAGAGACAAAAAGTGAATTTCAGAGGTTCTTGTCTATAAAACAGAGCTCAGCATAAACTTGATTAAAAAATCCAAGAAAAAATTCAGTTCAGCGAGAAATCTGACCCTTCACTCTACATATTTAGTTATTATCCATCTTTGAAATCCTTTCCATGCAGGCCCTAAACACATTTACTGGGACTATACTTTCCCAAACTCACACCCAGACTTGCATTTTCCCTTTCTCAAAGAGCCCACTTGACATATTGTGTTACTGTGTCAACTGTAGGGGTCTGCTAATGTTTAAAAGATTTTCTTGTGTTGCTGATCATCTTGGGGTCTCTAGGAGGTTTGGCTTAAGGTGTTGGCATTTGGTGAGCAGCATACACAGGTCTGGAGTGAATGCCAGAATCCTGGACTGTGAGACCCAATCCTACCAATGCTGGCTGAATGACCTTGGGCATATCACGTGATCTTTCCAGACCTCTGCGTTCTTCCTGTTTGATATTATCACTAGTAGCAGTGGTGTGAGGATTAAAAGATTAGCCATGAAGATGGACATAGCATGATGACTCTCCAGACAGGGACTACACAATGAATATTATCTGCCTATTTATAGCTACATAAAATCTCAAGGCTTAATCTTCACTTACTAATTGGGGATCATTATTTCTGTTCAACAAATGTCTCAGAGGTGTTATTAGGGTACAAAAAAACTCTATCTGTGGGAGTGCTTTTAGAGAAGGCCACAGAATTCTAAGCATTCTGTGTGGCTCTTAATTTCTGGAATGTTCTGTAGCTCATGGTGTTTTGACCTGAAAGATGCCCACACATTCTGGTATCTGTTGAAGAAAATGTTGCTGATCCTGTATCCTGATTCTTTCCAAATTCCCCTTAGCGGGTGTCAAAAGATAAATCAAGGCACAACTTTAAAGGATTTGTCTGAGTAAACAGTGATTCATGATTAAGTCAGTACCCAATCACATGCAGTTTAGGGCTGTGCTCAAGGAGCATGGGAAGGAAGGTGCACAGAGGCTACATGCAGAAGCAGAGCAGAGTATATGTTTGTTGTTAACACAGAGCATTAGCCTATGGGGGTCATCCCACTGAAAGTCCTTAAATAGAAGTTGGCTCCCAGTTTCTGACTGCTTAAGATTAAATTAAGTTTTACCCTTACTCTGAGCTAGATTTTGGTTTGGCTATGGAGGAACCAAGGGTTCTGGAGCTGCCTTTCTGTTAATCACAGATGTATGCCACCGAGTGGTGCAGATATGTTCAAAGAAATGTGTTGTTAGCGTATTTTATTGTGGTGTGGCTAATGCAGAGTGCACGCCTACAGATCTACATGGTCTAGACCCATTGCCGGAGTGTAATCAAGAGATATAGTAAACAGTAGACTATGAGGCCCCTGCCCTCTCACATAGCATGCTGTTACGTAGGAAACTGTTTTTAATGAGTAGAGGGCTATACTGTAAAATAATGATAAAGTTATAGTATAGTAAATGCATAAATCAGTAACAGTCTATTGTCATTGTCAAATATTATATAGAATATACAACTATATATGATATACTTTTTTATTTGACTGGCAATGCAGTAGGTTCCCAGACAGTGGCATCCCCCACAAACACACTGTTAGTGCACTGTGACATTAGCATGTCTGCATGGCTGGATGGGTGGAATTTTTCAGCTCCATTACAGTGTTACATTGCACATGACTGTGTTTAATGTGGTCAGAGGGCTGCTGGCTCCATGGTGTGGATGCTGACAGCCACGTTCAAGACAAAGATCTTTCAGGGCTTTGGCCTTCAGAATCTTCTGTTTGGGTCAAGGAAAGAGTTGAAAAAACAGAGAAACACTGAATCTGAGTGTGCTGTAACAAACTGGTGTTGAATGTGTTTAGCTGTGGTGCCTTTGCCTTACTGAGTGAGGTCCACAGTAACTATGGGTCCAGAAAGTCATATGTGAGATCAGCCCTTGGAAAGGAAGCTGCAGGTAGCTGAGGAGACACAGAGGAGGAAAAGTTTCCAGATGCTATTCAGATCCCAGGGCCTGAGACCTTGTAGTTGGGGAGGCAGTGTGACCTCTGGAGATTCTGCAGGGCCTAGAAGGTGGTTCTCCTGAATGAATGTTCTGTTCTGGGTACCGTGAGGAAATAGCCTCTATGCCTGCACAAGTCAGCATACCTCTGTGTTACTAACTTCAGCCAAGCTATTGCTGCACCTTGCACCTATGCTCTTATGCCAATCTACAGAGAAAGAAAAGAATTCCAGTGCCCACAACATGGTTCTGTAAACTAGGAAATCAAATTACAGCTGATATCAGAGAGTGACACAAAATAAAACAAAACAAAAACATGAGAAATTAAGTTGCAGAGTATGGGTTTTTATCAAACCAAATCAGAAGTAATCAATACCCACTTCTTTTGGAGAGCCCATGCTTGAAATAAAATGAATGCTTGCTGGCGTGTGCAGTTGTTGACATGCTCTGATGTGCGAGCTATACTAGGCCACAGAGGGAGCTTCAGAATGGAAATGATAATTATTTTTTATAGCAATGTCTTCTCGAGTTTCAATAAAAGAGGCTTCTCTCCTTGCACATGCAAACATCAGTTTGGGAGCTGTGGAAGGTAATTTTCACATGCAAATGCATATGAGTAGAAATGAGCAGAGGCAACAATAAGAGTGTTAAAGAGACACTTCGCTTCTCTTCCAGTACAAAAGAGCAGGATTTTGAGAAAAAGCAGGAAAGGTAGAAACCTAGGGAGTCTCTTTACTCACTTCCCTTATACATATCTTTGCTTCCATGGTGCTCTCCTAAAGATGTTTTACTAATGATTTGCCCTGGCAGAAAATTGGGGCAAGCCACAGTGGTGGAGGAAATGTGCAGATGTGGAGTTTGATTTGGTTGCACACCCTACTGTTCTGCCTGCTAGCTGCTAGACTTCAGCACAGTCATGTAGGTTCTGAGAGTCTGACTTTCCTCATCATAGGATGATGCAGTCGGAGTCAATGTTTGTACAATGAGAAGTTCCCAGGGGTATGAAACACCAGTCACATGCCCAGGGGAGAAGTAACCAGGAATCCTGCACTTTCTAAAATAGCAAGTTCTATGATCAATCCTCAGCTAGCCATACCTCTTAGAATGATCTGCTCCAAAATCATGTGAAGTCTCTGGCATCAGCAGGTAACATGGAGCTGACTGCCGTATGGCTCTGTAAAGGCCCTCCTGGCTCAGAGACCCACTATTCCAAGCCATCCTTGAAATATGGGGATTTTTCCCAGGTACCTCGGGCCCAGTGTGCCTGGACTAACTCTCAGTCATTGTTTCCTTTATCTGTACTGTTTAGATGGCAAAAGGTTCTACTCCTTGTGCCCACCTCTCTGTCACTGGATCAGCTTCATGGGAATCCTCTTTTTATGTCCCTGGTCAAGACACTGCTGTTTTTGAATCTTATCTCGGTCTTCCTTGGGGAGCAAATGCCAAGAAGCACCAAGGGAAGGTCTACCTTTCCTGCTCTGTTCCTTCTGGAACCTGTGAGCATGGGCTGGTTATCAACTGGACTGGGCAGCGTTGGAAAGGCAAGAAGAAATGAACCCTCACTGTAGCTGGCTGCAGAGTCATTGCACATATACAAAGGAGAAATGTTTCTTCTTTATCTCCTTTCATCCGGGAGTTAAAGACTCTCTCTGACCTTCTCAATTTTGTGGTTCTCTGGATCTGTAAAGGTGAATCAAGTGATCTTGTTGCCCTGCTTTGGCCTCCTGAAACCCCCATTTTGGGGAACAACAGCTTGGCCTCTTTCAAAGTTTAGGCCTGATGTTTTGTTTGGATTAGTGCACAAAGAACTTTTTAAAAACAATTTTTTTTTTATTTTAAAACTAAAAGAAGAAAACCTGTTAACAAACAGACATCCATTTACAAAACAACATAAGAACAATATAAACCACACAGAGTTAAAGACAAAGTGGTAGGAAATTAACATTGGTTGTTGTATTACATATTGATATCTTGAAGGTTTCTTGGGAAAACAAATAGACATACAATACTGATCAAACAAGTAATCATTAACTGTTCCTTTCAGTAAAGCAATAGAAGACAGTAAGTAGTACAACTGTTAGCTATCCTGTATATACATACATACATAATTTCCCCTTCTTTAAGAGAAACTCAGGGTTTTTATAGGTAAATGGTCACAACTAGAGATCATACTTATAAGTGAAATAAGTCAGACCTGCATGTGTAAGCAGCATATTGTCTCACTAGTGTAAGAACCTGAAAGAGTGAATAAAAACTAGGAGGTACGATAGACATTGTGAAATGCAACAAATATGCTCAAAAGTAAGGGGCAACTGGGGTGTGGAACAAAGAACTTTAAATGCTTACTTTAACAAGATGACTTGATGATTTTAGGAAGGGCTGCTGGGAAATACAGACTTGCAACATTTCCCACAACTTCTGCTTGTGGTTAGCTTAAAATACCCAGGAAGGCTTCACTAGAATAGTGAAAACTCACATCAGAAAGACCAGAAATTGAATGAGATAACATTTGCCTAATCTCTGTGCAGGGCCAGATAAGTCTAGTTTTCTGCTCTTTCCACCTATGACCACATAGAGGGATCAGTAACTTTCTGACACTTAGCTTTGGTAGAGACAGGTTGCAGATAATTTTCTCTTGTTCCCTAGAAATAAATCAATGAGTCCTTATTTTGTGTCTAAACTTCTTCCAACCAAAGACTCTTCCCAGGAACACTCTGGATAGTGTCCATACAGACTGGTTGCTGCCATACTGTTTACAGCTTGATATCAGGGAATCGGGTCACCTGGTTGTGATCTCATAGGAATTGCTGAGGTCATCTCTGAGGTCTGGGTCACATCACAGACATGTCTAGAGGTAAAGGGGCTTCTCACAGTGGTATTTAAAGTGATACAATCATGGCTAGACATTAGGTTACCTGGATTCTATTTGGGGCTGTAGCAATGAAGAGCTGTGTTCTCTGGTCTACACTTTTTTTAACCTCTTTAGCCCAGTTCTTCATATACAAAGCAGAGTAAGTCCATAGCGATGACAACTACTTCTCAGGTTTCATTTTATGTTATTTTTTCTAGGAAAAAGAACACACAATATACGAGAAAGTAGGGTAAATGGCCTTTTATTATTGTCTAGTAGCTACATTAAATACCTTGGAAATTATATATGTGAAACAACAGAGATGGTAGATGAGGAAAAAAATAGGGTATGTAAGATCTTCATGGTCTGAGGGGTGACATGGTGACAGGTTCCTTGGGCTTTTTATTTCACATTATATACTGTGTCCTCTACTTAGAGGCAAAGAAGCTGGTAACTTGGTAATGTCCATGGGCATAGAGAGAAACAGCTCCAAGAAAAGCCTTCTCCCTATAGACAAAAGACAAGAACAGATCAAGTTATCCTGAAAACTTTTAGACAGCAACTCTATTCTGCCCAAATACCACACAATAAACTATGGATCCTCTGTCACACCAGGAAAATATGGGTGGGAAGCTTATACTTTCATCTTCATGAGACTGTAATGAGATAACTCGACAGTCCCACCATGGTAGTGTCAAAAGTGGCTAAATTAAGAGCCGAGACTGTCATCATCATTGGTAGTGAACACCTACCCACCACAGTGTCTCTTACGTTAAATGTGTATGGTGTAAATACATCAACTAAAAGACAAAGATTGGTGGAATAAATTTGACAACTACATGCTGTCCATAAGAAATTGACTTCAAATAACATAGGCAAATTGAAAGTAAAAAAGGATGAAAAGAGATATGTCATTTAATATTAGTTGAAGGAAGAATTGGGCCTAACAACATCAGATAAAGTAGCTCTCAGAGAAAAGAAAGCCGTAAAAACATAAAGTGACATTATGGGATGCTAAAAGTGTCAGGCAGCAATCTGACATAGCTAAGCATCAAACAACGGAGCTGAAAGTTTTCATTTTAAAAAAGGTGATGAGGAACTGAACATACCGTTTTCAAGATCCCACAGAACATGTCCCAAGTTTAAACATATCCTGAGTGACAAAACCTTAAGAAATTTTGAAATGTTGAAATTACAGTTTGTGTTTTCTGACTCCTGTATAATCAAACTAGAAATCAATAGTAGGAAAATATTGAAATAGTTGTATCTAAAACATTATATTTCTAATAATCCATGGGGCATAGAGAAAAATCTGAAGGGTAACAAGGAAATATACTGAATGGAAGGAAATTGACAATATTACATTTCAGAGTTTGTGGGATTCAGATAAAGCAATGATGAAATAAAAATTTATAGCATTAAACTCATACATTAGAGAAGAAGAAAATTTTCAAGTCATAAATCTGTGCTACCAGCTCAAGAATTTAGACAAGCAAGAACAATATATATCCAATTACAAAAAGACAATAGCAAATTATCAATGATATGAGTAGTAATCAGTGAAATTGAAAAGAGAAGTAGAGAAATTCAATAAAACAAAAAGCTGCACAGTTCTTTGAAAACTTCACTAAAGTTGGTAAATTTCAAACAAGACTGATGAAAACTGCAGAAAGTGAAAATTATCAATATCAGGAATAGAGAATATTACTGTCACTGGGTTGAGGTCTTTTCCAGGTTCTTCATTTTCTAAACAAAGAATTGATCAGGACATCTTAGTGTAACAGCGTGATCAATGATTTATTTGAAAAATAAAAGACAAGATCCACTTGACAGTGTTGGAGTGGGCCAATGATGAGCACTCACAGCCCCAAGGTGGGGTGTGTGTTGAGGGTTTTAAGTGTTAGGTTGTAGGTGGAATTGAGGGTTTGCTCTTATGTATGAATCTTGCCAATGAGGGGCTTAATGCAGCCCCTCTGTTGGTAGAATTTCTGACCATTTATGGTCCTGACAGGAGCAATTGTGGTGTGAGGGAGGGTGGGGCCCTCCCTCCCAAAGCCCGCAGGAGTGAGGGAGGGTGGGGGAACATTGTGTAGTCAATGACATGGTTATTAGTGTTGAGACTGGTCAAGGGTGTATACCTGCTTGGGGACTTTTGCATATAAACTAAGGTAGACCTGCGTGATGCTGGCCTTCAACTCATTTAACTCAGGTTATGCCTCTAGTCTCAGAAGGGAGGCTCTACGGTAGGCTTTCTCTTCTCTTCCTGGCCTTTTCCTTAGCTACCTCTTGTCTTATTACTGAAGACCCTGGGAAGGTCAAAGGACAATAAGGAAATAGTATAAACAACTTTTTCACACAAATTTAACCACTTAGGTGAAATGGACCACTATTCCTTGCAGAACATAAACTACCACAACTCATCCAATATTAAATAGATAATTCAAGCCACTCTGTCACTATTAAGAAAATTCAGTGATTCATTTAATCCCTCCAATTGGTGGGCTCGGTTCACTGGAGAATTCTACCAAAGTTGGACAAATATTTACAGAAGAGTTAACACCAGTTCCACAAAAATCTCTTTGAGAAAACAGAAAATAAGGGACAGATCCTACTCCATTTTATGAAAGTAGTGTCACCTTGATACCAAAAGTATAAAAAAGAAAACCAATAATATAAAGCTCTTGGGGCAACAAAAAGGCAAACTAAAACCTAAAATCTATTAATATCCTTCATGAATATAGATCTCCAAATCCTTCATGTTATATTCACAGTGTTAAGCAATATAACTAGCATTCTATGTACCTAATAGACATACAGATAAACATCTGAAAAGGTATTTAATAATTAACTATTAGGGGAATGCAAATCAAAATTACAAGAACCTATCATTATACTGTTAAATGACTATAATAAGAAATAATGGAGGCATCAAATACTGGAGAAGATGTGAAAAAACCACATCAGTCTTATATTGCTGATGGAAATGCAAAATTGCACAGAAACTCTAGGAGACATTTATTTTAGCAAATTAAGCATACAACTAACATTGTTTATCAAGGAATCACATTTATGCTTACATAGAAACTTGCCATGAGTACTTTTTTTTTTTTTTTTTGTCGGTACTGGGGATTGAACTCAGGACCCTGCGCTTGCTAGGCAGGCGCTTATTCCACTGAGCTATATCCCCAGCCCTTGCCATGAGTATTTATAGCACTTCTATTTATTATAGTCCCAACCTGGAACTATCTGTTACCTTGCACACAAGTATTTATCGCACTTCTATTTACCATGGCCCAAAACCAGAACTTTCCCAGTTATCCTTCAATAGACATATGGTTAAACAAATTGTGGTGGTAAATCTACACCATAGAATATTACTGGATAAGGAAGAGAAACAAACTATCCACACATACAGCCACTTAATGAATCTCCAAAGAGTTATACTGGGTGAAAAAGATTATGAGCTATATGATTCCATTTCTATAATTCCTAAATAAAATTACAGAAATGGAAATGCTGACTTGTGGGTTAAGAGGTTTGAGTTTGGATGGGAAGAGTACCGTGAGATCCTTATGGGGTGGAATGCTGTGCATCTTGATTGTATCACTGTCATATCTTGGTTCTGATATCCTGTTATAGTTTTACAACGTGTTGCCATTGGGAAAAATAGAGGAAACAATAGAGAAGATCTCTTTTTATTACTTCTCAGAAATATATATATTTATAGGTGATGCTCTCCTTTATTAGACAAGGCATGGTCCATCTGATGTGTCACCGTCAGAAACTCAGATGTATGTCTTTTTTGTACACATTGTGGTAAAATTGCTACCAAATTAAAACTCATAACAATATAAGCATGAAAAGTAAAATGTTGATGACAAGAAATCAACATTTTATGTTAATTGTAGTACTGACTTTATAAAGAAAACAGAATAGATGAAGTTATGTGCTTTATATAATATAATTCTGTTGGGATAGATGCAGATATCTAGTTAGGGTATAAAAAACAAAACATTTGCTAATCTACAAGTTGTGTATAAGGAAACTTTTAAAAAATACATGTTCACATGACTCTACATACTTAGAAGTATATTTGAATCTTAGTTATAACAAATAAAGAACATGACATGCAATGATTAATATTTATAAAACCAGTGAGTTGAATTCTCAAGTTGGGTTTGGCTTGTAGAAGTCCTTGAAGGTCCCACCACAGATTCTCCCACCTATGCAACCTCACCTGGCATCATCTGTCCTTCCCTGCCATTATGTGCAATGCAGTTCCCTGGTCATGTCTCTAACGTGTCCATGGTAGTATGGCCACTCATTTGAGCACCTTCTGGGTGATCAGGATCCACTAAAGGGTATGGGCAGCTCAAGAGGCAATATGCACTTTTTCTTGAGATGTCAGGCCACACACAGCAAGAAAGAGTGACTGCCTGGGATTTGAACACTGTTGAGATCTTGCTGGTTTACAAAGGGAAAGGTGATAATAATTCTCTCAAGCACCATCTCACTCACTCCGCAAATGCTTGCTGAGATGACTACATGCCAAGCACAGTACTCAGTGCTGGAGGTGCACTGGTGAGTTAAAGCAGATCAGGCACCCACACTCAGAGTTTATAGATCAGTGAGGCATGGAGACTTAACTAAATCAAACCAGAAATCAAGTGAGACAAGCAAGACTGGTTCTGCATAGGGAAGACATAGGATGCCATGAGACGGAGATTCTACTCGGCTGGTGGAGGAGTGTCCCTTACCTAAGCACAAGAAGACAGGAAGAAAAGCAGGAGGCAGAGAAGCCTTGGAGGGAAAGCATGGTATATGCAAGAAGTACAAAGAACCCAGAACTGCAGGGCAGGTAATGGCAGGGAAAGGGAGATGGTGCCAGGTTGGGTTGCATAGGTGGGGAAATCTGTGGTGGGACCTCTAAGTACTTTTACAGCAATGTCTGCTCTTGGCTCCTGGTCATCACAATGCTGTGTCTGACAAATGGACAGGTTAGCTTTCCCTAGGGAAGGGATTGTGTGCTGCTTCTCTCAAGCAATCTCTAGAAATTAGTAGGTGTTGAGTGATTGATTAGAGCTGTGCACTTCTATGATGACTACTTGTGCCCTGAGGGAAGGGACAACTACTACCCTGAAGACTGGGATTATGACAGAATAAAATATCTAGTGTTTTCTGCAAATGCCATACTGTTTTCCAGCCCAGTCAGCTTCTGCCCTGTTCCTAGGTGGTTTATACCTGTAAATAGGGTCACTGCTGGTCTGGAAAGTGGATTGGCTGATTCAGGACTACCTAGAGTTAGGAGCAAGGAGACTTGTATGACTGTGTCATGACGGCAGCTGGATCATTCAGCATCATAGCTCTGACCATCTATTTAGTCTCCATGCCTATTTGTTCCACCACAACTGTAAGCTCTCTGAAGAAAAGGGGAGGTTTGTGTCATTCTCTACATATCTCTTGCATCAAACTCTGCCCATAAATAAGAAGTGCTTGATAAATGTTAACTACATAAACGGATAAAACTAACAGTTCCCATCTCTTTCCTGGACACCCTTTCAGGTTTTGTGATTCACACGAATCTTGCATCAGCACTGTATCTGCCTCATTCTTTCTACCATACTCTCCCACATATGACCCCAACTGAACCAGATTCCCCTTCCTGCTGAAATCAGCCTAACCAGCATCAACTCCAGAGTGAAAAAGTCAAAGTCAGCTTAGAAGCTGATTCTTGGCCCTCTTGAAGAAACAAAGTTTTCCAGTAAATGTTCAGATCTGAGTTAATGAAAGTTTATTTTATACCTACAGTGTGTTGGATATTAAGCTTTACATACATTAGTTTGTCCCTTGCTTTGGGAGAGAGATTTTCATAAAGGAAATTTTTGTCTACAATGACAAGCTCTAAAGCCATGCATGCAGTAAGACAGCAGAAACCAGGAATCTAAGTTCTACTAATTCTTAGCTCCTATCTCCAAGGACTGTCTTCAAAATTTTTCTGACAATAATTTTAGCTTTAGGAGAAACAGTAGACACTGTTTTATTTGACCTTTCCAGCTATCTGACAAGCCCAATTTTAATCAGCTGAGTCAGAAGTCATCACCTCCGGATGGCTCAAGCCCCAAACCATCCTCTGATGAAACGATGAAACAAGACTGTTAGGCTAATTAACAAGTCTAAAAACATTGTGTGAGTTCCAATGATGCCTTTGCTTCCAGCCCATCCCACACCTTTCCCAAATAAGAAAGCAACTGATTTGCAAAACTCCTTGTTTCTGTAAAGCAGCTGTGAGAGCCACTGCCATATATGATTAGCATACAATTAATTCCTATTGGGGAAGCATTATTACCACTTCTAATGAGGTTTAGGAAGCAATTAGTACCATGTGAAGGATGGCAGGTACTATTCTTTTAACTCCAGATGAAATCTGTTTGGGATGCAGTTTTCAAACTAAAGATTGGAATGCAAATTTCACATGATGTCTTAGACCACTTGGGCTATGGTACAAAAATATGATAGGCTGAGGGGGGCGAATAAACAATAAAATTTTATCTTTCAGTTTGGAGGTAGGATGCTCAAGGTCAAGACACTGACAGATTTGGCGTCTGATCGGGGTTCCTTTCCTGATTTGAAGATGCCACACTATGTCCTCGCAGGGTAGGAGGAACAAGGCCATACTCTTGGGCCGTTTTTTATCAAGACAATAATCGTTGACTTTCCAACACTATCACATTGGAGATGAGGAAATGAACATACAGATTTTGACAGGACACACTTGGGCTATCACAGGCATCTTCTGTGAAGTAGGCTGTTCTTAGTGACTTGAGACTTAGAACAATTTATGATAATGTAAATGGCATTTTTCTAGTATATTTCCATGCTATTTTTTCATAGACGATTTTGTGAAGAGGACAATATAACAACTTTAATCCCTTATATTGAATATCCTTTAACTGAGATAAGTTTTTACCATTAATTCCAGTATCTGCTCTGACCCACATCTTTGAGAAGAGGCCCAGCTGACTGAAATGCATAGATGCAAAATTCACAGAAGTAGCTCTTTCTCTGTGAAGCTTAGTAAATAAACATAAATTCTCTGAAATCACAGAACTGCATTGTTTAGCTTAAACTGATGGTCTTTAAGGCACTATTATTACCATTATAGTGAAAGTGGAAATGGTAAAATGTGTTTACCCAGGGATTCAACAGAAGTGGGGAAAGAGGAGGCGGAACCCTGAGGGGTTAGTTACACGACAAGCCAGGGAGCCTCCTGAGGAAGAAGCCATGACATGGGAAGTGAGAGAAGAGAGGAGGGGTGTAGGCAGGTTCAGTGACACCTGACTCAAGATTCGGGTGACATGGACAGGCCAGGAAAGGGGGACAGCTGGAGACCCGTCCTGCCTGTGGGGTCCAGAACATGGAGTTATAGTTATATGAAGAGAGACAGAGCCGAAGGAGGGGCTTTACCTGGTGTCTGAGGTCCTGGGTACAAAACGGAGCTTGGCTTGGAGTGTGTACCCCAGAGAGGGGAGGATAAATGGGGAACAACATGGATTTATAGTTTGGACTCATTGTTTAGCTCCAGCGACATTCTGGGCCACTACACAGACTAGCTGGGCCTGCGATAAGGGGACACCCCTGTGTCTGCCCTGCTTTGAATCTGCAGTAATTGTCAGCAGCAGGTTCATCTCAGATATGAGCCTGAAGAGGTTTGGGGATATGTTTGTTCTACCAAGTTGCCTCCAGGTCCCCAGGAGCCAATTCCTCTGAAACAGCCAAGGTAGAGGCAAGAAAGTACTATAGCTGTGCGTGATCCTGTGCATGTTCCATGGTTGCTGTGTTTGGAGTTGAGGGCACAAATGCACCCCAGAGAGCCTCTTGTCTGAGCAATTTTGACCTAGTTAAGTAGCCATGGGACAGCAGCAGCACCACAGTGATCACATAATAAGCAAATGTCACTGGAACATTTTTCTTATTTTATTTTCCTCTAGTGGAGTTGGTGAGATTAAACCTGTTCTCATAAAGGCATCAACTACTGAAAATTGAATGTGAGGTTCTGGAGAGTCTCTCTGACATCTGCAGTGTCAGAGCACCATGCCAAGACTGTGGTCAGCATCACAGATTTTGCCTGGGTAAATCTTTGGTTTGCCCACGGACTGCTAGCCAGGCCCCAGGTAAAAGTGGGGTGGTACTAGGCTGTGCTTGTCTCTTTCCTGGTTGGGCTGTGATACATTAGGGTACCATACTGAGCGCTCAAAACGCCTCTTTGCTAATGAGCAGGAAGAAAGGGTGTTGCCCTTTTAGGAAGTCAGAAAGTTTTTTTTTTTTTTTTTAAAGACAAAAGAATGGAGACATATGAACCAGAATAAGCCATAAACAATACCAAAAATACAAAATTATACAGAATATAGTAGGGAGTTAGCACTGGAGGTTGTATTACATAAATGTTATCTTCACATTAGTTATCACATAAACATTAAAGGAAATACCAAATTATAGAGAAGATAGTAGGGAATTAGCACTGGATGCTGTATAATACAGTTATCTTCACTTCTGTTAATACAAAAATGATTGAGGAAATACAAAATTACAGAGAACACAGAAGGGAATTAGCTCTGGATGCTGTCCTACACAGTGTTACCTTCACATTTGTTACTCAGTTACACAGATGATGGCCCATTTGATCATTCAATTTTCTCCTCCCTCATCTCCATTGCCCTACCACTCAATCAGTCATCTTCCCTGTGATAATAACTGTATTCCTGGGATTATCTATACCCCTGGACTCTTGCCTTGGGAAGAGATATAGCTGCCTCAGTCTATACTATAACATACATGGGTGTATACAAACTGCCATGGTTGGAGGTGGAAAAGCACCTATGCTCACAGCAGACCACCCGGCTCCGCCCTGTCACCGTGCTATGGGTGGGGGCGGGTCCAGTCCGTGGGGCGCCCTCAGCGGGGCCCTCAGCGGAGCAGCCATGGGGCATGCACCCCTATCGGGGCACCCTCAGTGACCCGCTCGGCTCTGTCCTGTTGCCTCGATGCCGGAGGCCCTTTCTTCTCCTCCTCCCTCCTCCTGATCTCCAGCATTACCATTCCCCACCCATTGAAGCTGAACTTCTCATCCTCACACTGGGTTCGACAACTGCTCCCGACCGACCGCCACTGCCTCTTTTCCTGGCTGCGCACTCCCCTCTCCAGCCCTGGACCAACTCTCGGAACTCCGCTCTCCCCTGGCCGAGTCGGGAGGCTTCCATGAGCGTGGGTCTCCGAAGCTGAAGCTCTTTCCTTTCTGTCCTTCACGTGTTGCTATATTCCTATATTCCTTTGTCTGAGTGGCATTCCTCCAGGAGGTTCTCTCTCTGCTGCCTACCGGTCGCCATCTTGAAGTCCTCTTGTAAAATTTATTTAGTTATTTGTTTCTTTCTAATGAATTGACCATTACATTTCTAAAGTTCTGAAATGGCCAACACACCATAGAAAGATACCACTTTAGGCTCCTGTTTGAAACCAACAGCTCCAGAAAACTGCTGGCCTTGATTCAGGGCCATAGGAAGTCAGAAAGTTGCAATGTCAAAGATGAGTAACAGGAAGACCACTGTGGAGTCAGCAGGCTCCAGAAGGACCCAGAGCGAAGCATCTCATGCCTCCAGTATCCTGGGACTCTTCCCGCCACAAGCAGAGCCACCACAGGGTCTGCACAAGCTCAGGACTCAGTGGGACTGAGTAGTTCAAGACCTCTCCTGCCCAACACCTCCTGCCTCATCATCTGAGGCTGAGTTCCATTAGTAGGGACCCACTGTCCACTGTATGGTTCACTTTTGTAGTCTCAGGGTCCAATATGGTGCCGAGCACAGAGGGAATAGTCACTTAATATTTATGGGACACATGAATAACAAAAAAATCACTTTCTTCTCAGACCCCACCATCATTCTCAAGATAGGTAAATAAGAAAAAGGATTCATGAATTCTCTCACACATTCATTGACTCACTTGATGGATATTTATTCAGGGTACAGACAATATTTGTACCTAAGGCAGTGCCTCATAGATACAAGACTTAATAAATATTTCTTCAACTACCGAGAAAATTCAAATACAGCATAAAACACAGTTTGCTTCTGTGTGTATCATGTATATATTATTGCCTTCTCTTGTCCAACCGCGCGCGCGCGCACACACACACACACACACACACACACACACACACCTACACACTCACACACACATTTGAGAAAATTCCTTTCAACTGAGGGAATATCTAAAAATAATCTCTTTTTAAATCTCATTTTAATTTACAGATTAAATGTATTAAATGTCTATGATGTGCTGACTTTGTATGAGAAACAGGACATGCCTATGAAAGGTGTTATAAACTCCCTCCACAGAAGGATCCTTTCATTGAGGAAGTGCAACGCAATAATGGTTCACAGAAGAAGGTCTGGTTCTGTTGGAACAGAAGATGTGGTCTCTGCTGAAGATGGCACACCTGGCTGTGATGAGAAGGACCAGATGTAATGATCACACCAGAGTGGAAAGCTGGAGTGGAAGCTCATGCACTTTGCAATTTCTTATCAAATTGACAGCCTGGGTCATGGCAAAGGACTGCTTCGTCCATTTGATTCAGTGCAGAAGAAGTCTGTGTAGGAGACAGTGAGGAGATGACCGATAGAAGCTAGTGTGGGTGATTGATTACTTGTAGGAAGCTGAGGAAGATGAAGAGTTGAAGATCAAAGAGAAGTGTGAGGTTTCTGGGCTCCATTACAGGAAGAGAGATGGCCCCGTCACAGAGAGAGTGGCCAGCTGGGTGGATGCAAGGAGAGTAGGAAGAGGGGTGCTGGCTCTGCTTTGAACACATCATGTGAGTGGGAGTGATGCGCAAACAAGGATCACAGGCAGCTGCAGAAAAGTCAGGGCTGGGACTAGCGTGCTACTCGGAAAAGTGGAGACTGAAGCCTGAGTGTCCATGGGGTCACTCAAGAAAGAGGATCAGGTAGAGGGGTGTTAAAAGGAATTGAGAGAAGAAAGGCTCAACGTGTGGGTGAGAAAGCAAGGTCAGGTGTAATGTTGGCTTTGTCACTAGCTCGGTGCCCTTGGAGGAGCTGTTTAGTGCTAAGAGACTTGGTCTCAGTTTGATAACTGCAAAGTCAAATATGTGGTAACCACCCAGTGCAGCACGGAGTGTGTAGAAATGTATAGGTTTTAGCTGTCACAAAAAGAAGTGCAATGAAAAATAAGGAAGACAGGTCAGAAAAGCTGTTACACTGATAGGATGTCTTTGGTAATTTTAGAAAGAAAAGTTTATTGGAATGGATTTTATCACCAGTTCTGTCCTCAAAACTGATGCAGATTTGACAAGATGTCGCACAAAATTTGCTTTCATTCCAGTAAGTGAAAGTGCTGGGTTTTCACTCTGACACTGATAGCCACCAAAGAGGTAATAAACCAGTATTTCCAGCTGGAATGTTTAACTCATTTAGCTAGAGGACAAAATTCTCAGCATTGTCCAGAACTTTGACAGACCCCACTATGCCTTATGTCCTTCCTGGCCTCCAGGGGCTTTGTACCATGTCACAGTTGGTGGGGACACTGAGAGAGTCTGTAGATGTTAAAGCATAGTGGTCAGGCATAGCCATTAATTTAGGAATCCTGTATATGCCCATTCCAATTTAAATATATTATTGAAATTGTAAGGGCAAATGGTCTTCAGACCATCTTATACTCATTGGGTACTAGTTTTGCAATTTGCTCATCTGTTAAATTCAATCTCGCAAACATTTTGGCTCCTGTACCAAAGTCTATGTCAAGGTAATGGTGCCCTTCCCATGAAGTTTTAGCCAAAGATGCCACCGGGACACAGACTGAACAACCTCTGGGATTGTTTCAATTCACATCATGGGCAGTTTGCAGAGCTGGAAACTGAAAAAAACCCTGACAGTACAGAAAGAATAAGATCAGATTTCAATTGAATTGCTGCCATATACTAGTAAGGCTGGTTAAGCATATAATTAATTATTGTAACTATAGCAACAGGATTAGTTGGAACTATTAGGGTGGGCACCAGGGGTTCAATGAGAGACTCTTTAAAAGACAAGTGTTGGAGATTGCACAAAATAATTCATTCTCCTCCAGTGCTTCTCCAGAGGATCTCATACTCTTTTGAAACCCAAAATAAATTTATTAAATACTATTTTCTCAGATTCACACTGCTTCTCATCCCAAAAGGCCCTGGGGTACTTTGTAAGCCATGAACATAAATATAGATCTGAAATAATGTATCAGGCCAGATTTTCCTAGTGCTTAAACAACTCTCTGGCGGTTTGTTCTGCACCCTTGGAAGTTCCATTACTTCAGGATACATGAAATCAGTAATTTATTAAGTAGCATCCCCATTGGCTCAGGGCTGAAAGTCTGCTAGAAGAAGAGGCAGCTCTAGAGATAGTGTTTTTATTTTATTTATGCCTTACCTCACTCCAAAAAATATTCAAGCAGCCTTACAAAGTACACAGAGTACAGCAGGATAAAATAAATGCACCAGGATATCCTAGGCAGAGGCAAATTATGGGAAGGAAGAGCCAATTAGATGTATAGAAATGTTAGCACAGAAAATGCCCACGAGCTCATCCAGAGGAGCTGAAGATGCATAACCCTGCAGCTGTTCTTCCTCCTGGTTCAGACAGGAAAACAGTCAGCTGAGCAAAATGACTCTCTGTGCTGTGGTCTGAATGAAGTCTCTTCTTTGACCTTCAGACTCTACTCTGCCAAACTGTGAAGCTTTGGCAACCTCTCATTTCACAATTATGTAAATGGCAATTCACAAAGGTATGAAAAAATGGGACAGCCACCATCCATCTCCTTAAATATACATGTCCAGTGAAATCTTTGGAAGACTACTCTATCAACTCTGTACTATTGTTTTACTTAGTTTTGTGTTCCTATAATAAAATACTTGAGGCAATTATTTAGAAGAGAAGAATTACTGTAGCTTACAGTTTTGTACTTTCCAGCTCAACATTAGCGGTCATTTTGCTTTGGGCTTTTGAAGATGGTACATCACAGCCATAGCATGTGGCACAGCAAACAGCTTATATCAAGAGCTGGGAAGCGGAAAAGACTGGGAAACTGGGGTTCCATGGTCCCCTTTGAGGCCATGCCCCTCTGGACCCCACCTATTAAAGTTCTACAGCACTCTATTCTGAAGAACAAACCTTTCATCTTTGGGGGGAAGGGAACTGTTATGGTTGATACATTGTGTCAACTTGGGGAATCTGGAGGTTTAACTGAGTGATTCAGCAGGAAGCCAGGGTGCTTACTTTGTATACATCCTGAGCCTGTGGAAGAGGAGGGCAGGGAGACTGTGTGAGAGCTAGACGCCCCCTGCGTGGGGGTAGCCTTTTACAATGTAAGGGAAGGAAAGAGGCTGCTTGCAGCCATTCTTCCCTTTTTGCTGTGCTCTGCTGCCCTGAACAGTTTGCCCTCTGCCATGTGCCACTCTGCCTCAGAACCAGCCAAGTATGGACTGAAACCTCCACAAACTGTAAGCTAAATAAAACTTTCCTTCCTTCATTTTGGGTGTTGGGTATTTTGTCTCAGCAATGAAGAAAAGTAACCAAGATAGAAACCCATATTTAAACTATAGCAATGGTTGATAACTCTAATAATAGGTCAACCCAGAAGAATTAAATTTTGTTAGATGAGTGGAATATGAATATAATTTCAAAAACATAAAGGAATGAGCTGATATTTCTGATTGCTAGAGATCAGCTTGTTTGTGCACTGGTGAAATGGATGTTGAAGATGTCTAACCACCTTGGTATCCACATTCTGTTAGGCACCTTAAAAATACGATCAGGTTTATTTCTAAAAGTCAATATTTACAACCTGCTAAAATTAAACCTATATCCTTTCTAGCTCTTTACACTTTTAATGACACATTTTAGAAGTATTATAAATGTGCCACTGAATATGTACAGAATCACCAAACAAAATATTTAAAGAGTATCACCTTGTCTATAGATTAGTTGTGATTGTACTAGTTTTTATGCTAATTGGTGTCTGTTTGTCAATATGTTTTTGTACTTGTATTTTTTTTTAAATAAAAAAAATAAATAAATAAAAATAAAGAGTATTGTTTTAGTTGTTATAGTTTTCTGTAGTAATTTGATTTTTCATTGTACTATAATGCACTCTTGTTATCTTCAATTTATCATTTCATGACTTTCATGTTAGCCCCTGTACTTGATAAAAATTCACTTCTATGAATTTTCAGTTAACCAGTATTTCTTCAAGAATCTACTCTGGATATAGAATTGTAGGGGGTAAAAATATGGGATATAATTTTTTCCACTGAAGAGTATATATTTTACTTAAATATTTTAAAAGCAGCAGTGTGCAGTGGTGCATGCCTGTAATCCTGGCACTAGGAGTCTGAGGAAGAAGGAACCCAGGAGTTGAAGCCCCACCTGAGCTGCATAGTGAGACCCTGTCTCAAAAAGACAATAAAACAAGTTTAAAAAGCAAAACAATAATAAACATTTGCACATTAAATTATATTTAAAAGATAAATGGAAACTTCATGTTTAGCAGTCATTCCTTTAATGCTTTGCGGATTTGGAGCATGGCCAAAAATAATGAATAAAAAAATTATGATCAAATTAATTTGAAAATATAGCTCAAAATCCATAAAGAATAACAACAACAAAAACTCCTAAGAGTTTGGTTGGAACTTATTTGCTTATGCTTTGAAAATAATATTAGTGAGTTGTACCTCTGTTGTCACAATCAAGATAAGAACAAGAGGATATTAGATTAATCGTGTATATCTGTATGTGTTATCCAGAACACACACTTCGAAGATATCAATATGTAAAGCAGCAACAAGCGGTGTTTTTTTTTGTTGTTGATGTTGTTGCTGTTGTTGTTGTATGCCTGTTTTGTTTCTTGTCTTTGGATTTTTGGTTTTTGTGTTTTTTCTGTTGTTGAGAGGATTAACTGTCTGACTAAATTTGCATGTCTGTATATGGGTTCATACATTTAC
>PVLD010005897.1:0-83083 GCA_004027595.1 Dinomys branickii | reverse complement strand
CTAAAATAAAAAAAAAAGATTACAAGATAGCCAGGATAACTGTACTATTAATTTTTATTGCTTTCTTGAAAAGAACAGTTGACATTCAATTGTTTGATCATTCTTCCATGTCTATATTTGTTTATCTGAGTAACCAATATGAAGATAACAGTATGTAATACAAGCACTGTATTTCTTTTCACCTTGTCTCAAATTCTGTATTGTTTTTATGTTGTTCATTTATGTCCGTGTGTTTGTTAATATGCTTTGATTCTTTTATCTTTAAAAATAAAGCTAAAAAAAGAAAAAAAAAGAAAAAAAAAGATAAGAACAAGAGTGGCCAATGATAGAGTAGGCAAGACATTAAAACCTTCCTTCTGAATGGTCTGTATGTTTGCGTCCTCACCAAGTCTTGGAGGGCCTTTAACTACCAGTGGGATGGTGTTAGGAGGTAAGGGCTGTGGGAGGTGACTAGGTTTGAATGAAGTCATAGAATTGGCCCGTGATGGGATTAGCACGTGTAGTCGCCTCCTATAAGAAGAGTCAGGCAGAGCTGTTTTTTCCACCACGGGAGGATAGAAGAACAAAGCTGTAGACCAGGAAAGCAGCCCGCAGCAGACACTAGATCTGCTAGCGCCTTCACCTTGGGCATTCCTTTCTACAGAATTGTGGGAAAAATGCTCTTTTGCTTAAAGCATCCAGTCTAGGCACCTTGTTATTTAGCAGCCTAAACTAAGAGAGGAAGAAGAATGTGGAAAAAATTAGCAAAAGCAATAAAGTAAGATAGAAGAAATAAAGATAGGCAGAAAAGAGATGAGGAAGATCATAATTTATAAATTGTAGTTTACAGAAGATTGTGACTTCTGGACACAAATTTACCAAAGGTGATCCCTTTCTGCATTCCCTGGGTTCATTCATGCTTCTTTGCTTCCAGACCCATCATAGCCAAAATTCCTTAAGGACATAGAAAATCTGCAAGCTAACTTAGTTCGTAAAGTAAAAACCTCATCTTAAAATAAAAGAAAAACTTGAAAGAATCCTTAGATCACTGATCTTAAAAAACAGAACAAAAGGATGTGAACCTTTCACCTATAAAATGGGCTGTTACCCTTCAGGAGAGTGGGCCATTCTCCTCCCACTTCTTCCCATAAGCCAAGACCAAAATGGAAATTCTTATATACTCAAAAATTCATAAAGTTTCCACCCACTCAAGAGAAGCACAAATGTTCTCAGTTCCACAAAAGAATGTTGCTATTCTCTGAATGCCCACACTCCACTCCTGAGCACGTTCTTATCCTTAAATAAATCTCTTTCGTGCCCCTCACTGACTAGTTCTGAAAATTCCTTTTCTGCTACAGAAATCAACCAACTTATTCTGTGGATAGGGTGGGTTTAGTTTCCCTATTTCTATTTTGGGGAATCCCTGGATTTTGTGTGATGAAAGCGAGACTTTTGGGAAGGTTGGGAAGAGATGAGGTTGAATAGTGCCTTTGTATTGATACAGGAAAATAAAAGCTCCCAACCTGAACGATATCCGGGATGAGTTCGTGTTCTCTAAAATCGAAGAATGAATTTTAGAACAACTGAGGTTAAGAGCAGAATAGATTTATTGAGGGAAAGAAAGCTTCTGTCCAAGAGAAGGACAGAAGAGGGGCCCAAGTGGGTTGCCCCAAGACTCTGCCTTTTCTAGGGACTTTTATAAGGCAAAACCACGAGGTGAGGTGAGTCCGAGGTGGAAGAAAAATGGACAAAACTATGCTCAGCCAATAAGACTTGTTCAGGTAAAATTGATCAAACTGGGATCCAACGGAGAAGCAAGTCACATAGCAAGCAGACATGAATACAGAACAGGGGCTTTTCTGGTAAGGGGTTGGATCAGTGACTCTTCAAGGTGATCACTACCTATTAGGGATATAAATCTCTGACGTCCATCCCTAGAGAGGTATGTGGGTGTATTTGTTTCATCTTTTGTCTTGAGGTCTGGCCCACAGGTATCTTACCCTGTCCTTTAAGTTGGCTCCGTCTAGAGCCCGGCCCTGTCTCACTGCCTATTTCTAACTCAGCTGCCTGTAACAGTGTCACTTAAAGGTTAGGATTAGCATTCATCAAAACAAGTTCGCTAGATTTAAATTACTCTATTTATCAAGGTGTGAGGTTGTAAAATAATTCTTAAAAAGTTAAAAGGTTACTTTTGAAAGATTTTAAATTTGAAAGTAAAATTGCAATTAAAAATAGGTTCCCTTTTCGCTCTAAAATTCACCTAATGGAACTCCTCATTCCATATGATCACCAGGCTTTCTCACATATGCTTTAGAGGCAAGCAGTGTGATGAGGCTAAAGGTTTTTCTTCATTACCTGGTCCAGGCCCACTGAAGAACTCAGCTTCCTGTTCCCTTATAAAGTGGATGGAAAACATGCTTTCAAAGTACCCTGCTCGTTTTACAGAGGTTGCCTAAACAGAGTCAGCTGTTCCTGACCCAGCAGAAAGCTACTGGGAGGTAGGCTGTGTCCTCATGGGGTAAGCCAGGAGAGTTCTGAGCTCAGAGTTTAGCCCCCCGGGAGTTTGTGGTTCGATTTCTGCGCTTGATAATGAATTCCTTGCCTTTTCTGAACAGTTTCACAAGGGACATTGAAGTCATTTAGCTTAAAGACTCAACTCACAAAGGATTTCCTAGGAAGGCAAAACAGTAGGAAGATGAACAGCCTTGAAATTAAAAGAAAATAAAGCATATGTTAAAAGAGGATCCATGACATGGAACTGAAAAACACAGATACAATTAGTAAAAATCATATTAAGGTAGGACAGAAGAAATAAAACAGATAAAAGAGACAAGGACAGTTAAAATCTTACAATTGTACTTGCAAAGAAAAACTGCAGCTTCAGGACACAAAAATTATCCCAGCTGTTTTTTTCCCCTTGCAGGAAAAATTCCTAAGGACCTTAAAATCATTAAGCCTGTAAGTTGGACACTGGACACGAGGCTTTCACCTGTAAATTTCTGGCCTTCTACCAATTTCCCTCCTCAGAGAGCTCACTATTGAGAGGCTAGGATAACTGGGCTTTGAACACTTGTCATGGTTTGCATTTTAAAATAGCCCACCAAATGGACAAAGTACTACAGACTCTAGAACAAAGGTCTTAGATTACTCATTTTAGGACCACCCACCCACAACTCCACGTAGACATACTCAGCTGGAGGCCGCAAGTTGTCTCTCTCCTTCTTGAGGGTGTGCACTCTATCTCTTTGAGTGTGTACTTTTATAATTCTATCTAATTAATCCCTTATGCCTTTTTATCATATGTCCTGAAGCTTTTATTTCTTTTTTCCTGTGATGGAAGTCAGTGAACCTACAACCTGCTCCATGGGCTGGGTGAATCATGGTTCCCCATCTCCACTTTGGGGACCTCCTTGGACCCTGTGCAGTGACATTTTATTTGGAGAGCCAGTGGCAGGAGGTAAATGAGGCATCAAGACTATTAATATAAGGGAAAAAAATCTCCCAACCTGCTAGATGTCCATTACAAGTTCATGTTTTCTAAAATCAAATAATGAATTCTAGGAACAACAGAGGTTAAGAGCAGAATATATTGACTGGGGGAAAGAAAGCTCTCTGAGAGAGAGACAGAAGGAGTCTCAAGTGGATTGCCAAGGACTCTGCCTTTTCCAGGGATTTTTATAGAGCAAAACCACAAGATGAGATGGGTCTAAGGTAGGGAAAAATGGGAAACTACAAAGTGAGCATGAGGTGGGACAAAACTATGTTCAAACATAAGATTATGAGCATAATTGCTCAGGTAACATTAATTAAATGGCGGTCAAGTGGGGAAGCAAGGCATGTAGAAAGTAGGCATGAAGCAGAACAGTGGGTCAGTGGTTCTTGCTGACTTTCCCAAGTTGATCTATACCTATTTAAAATATCGATCCTTGTTGTTTATCTTTAGGGGAAGTATGTGGGTGCATTCGTTTCATCTTTTGCCTTGATGTCTGACCCTCAGTGAATAGTTCTGTCTCCCTACACTGGCTCCTTTGAGGGCCTCGCCCTTGCTGACTCCCTGTAACATACCCAGGTGTCTATAATATTCCCCCTCTAAAGAAGTACCCTCAACTGCCATGAGGAAGCAATGGGTGATGACTGATCCAGCTTCTTCAGGCTGGAGGGGGTCTCAGTTTTATCAGCAGCCAGAGACAGCCTTCAGAGGGTCTATCAAAAGGCCGCAATAGATGCCAGGCATGCTCATCTTGGATAGACGTATAGCTTTAAATCTGGCAAAGCCAAAGAAACAATTAAGTATGCATGGGCCAAATAATATCATAGGATAATTCTGAATACAGTCAACAAAGGTTTCTATCAGGAGGAGCCAGTAATAGCTTCCCATAAAGAGGATCAGGATGAGGTCCAGGGAATTTCAGAGTCTGACATGTCATTAATTTGTGGTGTAATATCTTGAACAGCTACTGAGATATTAGCAGAAGTATCAGGAGTGTACACACAACATTCGGCTTTTACAATTGCACAAGTACCCCCCTGTGCTGCTGTTAGAATGCCATCCGACTTTGGAGGACAATTTGTTTTTTTTTTTTTTTTTGCGGTACTGGGGATCGAACTCAGGACCCTGCGCTTGCTAGGCAAGCGCTTATTCCACTGAGCTATATCCCCAGCCCTGGAGGACAGTTTGTCACATTAACTTTACTTCTGTATTTAGGAGAGAGAGACTAGCTGCAGTGCCATTTAAGGCCCACTGAGTATAGTTAGTTAAGGCCTTGATATGTTGCCTGACATCTTCTAATCCTAGGGAAGGAATAAAAATGGTGGTCACACCAGTGAAACAGGCCTCTGGACTATCGATGTCACAGGTGTAGTAAGTTTGCAGGTTTGTCAGTATTTTGTCACCGTTGCCCTGTAACCATGCAAATCCTGATGCGCATCTCCCTATCCATCCAGGGAGTAGCCAGGGCCACAGATTAGTTCTATAACACCAATGAGTGCAATTGGGAACTTCCCATCCCCTTGCAAAACCAGCCTGTTGCAAACCAGTCTTCAACCTGTAACATTACTGTGTGTTTCCACTGTTTGGAAGAGTGTTCATCCTAAGTATTTAGTGGTGTTAGGCCAGTGAGAATAAAAATGATTCTTTTTTGTTCCCAACATAAGGGGGCCTTTCTACTAAGATGTCCTATTGTAGGGGTTAAGTGTGTATAATCATCCTGTATCTGAAAGTAGCCATCTTGATATTGATGGGTGCTGCACATAGGATAAGACACTTACTTTTATTTAATAAAGAGCTTACTAGTGCCTGTACAGAGGTTTCAGTGGCATTGTCAGAGAAAATTTGATTGTGTCCAGGAGCATTAAGAGTATAATTTATAGGCCACTCAATTACTTTGTACTGGTGGGTTAAACTGTGTATCACTGAGCTCTTTTGTATCTCATTAATACAGGCTTGTAATTTATTCCAATCATCTCCTTCAGGTAAGGATACCTACCAACGAAGTCCCGATGTGCTCAAGAAAAGGAGTCGTCCACATCTCCAGTAAGGTGTTGTAATGAGTTTCTTCTTTTTCTGGTAGAAAGGTTGTATGGTTTAAGGGGAAACATGTCTTCATTTGAATAGTTGGTTCTTCTAGAAATAAAGCCTTGTGTTTGAGAAGTTGGTTATCTGATAGGCATAGGCTCCCTTTGGAAGAGGTCCTGCCAAATTGTGAAGCATATGTATAATGGAATCTTTGCCTAAAGTCAGCTTGGATGCCTCTGGCACTAGGAGAGCTACTTTTAACTCTAAGGTATGCAGACCATCCCTTTGCTACAATTCATGACTCAGATATCACATAGGCTGTTAAGCAGGACCACAATCCTGCATAAGTGCTCCCAAAGCCATGCCTCATCTCTCACCAACAAAGAAATTGAAATGGTGCTTCGTGGCTACCCACTCAGGCCTGGGGCATTTAGAAGAACTATTTTAAACTTCTGAAATTCAGCTTGGGAATCAGGTTCCCAGGTTAAAATATGGATATCTGCCCTTTAGGCCTCTTTTATAAGTTGATAGAGGGGTCCTGCAATCTCCCCATATCCTGATATCAAGAGGTGACAGAAGTCTGTAATTCCTAGGCATCCTTTTAGCTGTTTTAGAGTCTTGGGTGGTGGGAAGGAAATAATTGCTTCATTGCCTCTTTCCCTAGCCTTTGGATTCCCTTGGCTATGATGAAGCCTAAATATTCTACCTCAAGGCTGCAAAGTTGTGGTTTAGATTTAGAAACTTTTTAACCTGTGTCTGCTAGAAAATTTAGCAGAGCACTGGTGCCTTGGCTGCAGAGTTCTTCTGAAGAGGTGCATAATAGTGTATCACCTATATACTGTAAGACTGTCCCCTGGGAAAATTTAAAACATGCCAGATCAGAGGAAAGCACTTGCCCCAAACTATGTAGACTGCTTCTGCATCCTTGGGGAAGCACAGTCCCTGTCAGTTGAGAGGCCTGATCATGAGGATTTTCAAAAGCAAGAAGAAACTGGGAATCTGCATGTAAAGGCATACAAAAGAAGGAATTTTTAAAATTTAGCACTGAAAACCGACTGGCATCTTCTGGGATCTGAGATAGGAGAGTATGGATGAGGTACTACTGGGTACATTGGTACTTCTGCTTTATTTAGCAGTCTAAGTTTCTGTACCGAGCTGCATTCCCCACTGGGCTTTTGAATTCCCAATATTGGAGTACTGCAGGGGTTGCGATAGGGTTCAAGTAAACTTTGTGCCCTTAGATTACCAATTAGAGGCAATAATCCTCTCTTAACTTTAGGTCTTAAAGGATATTGTCTCTGGTGAGGAAAAAAAAAGTATCTTTGAGATGCATCTGTACTGGAGCAGCTCTTATTACCCTGTTTTACCTTCAGTTACCCATTCTTCAAGATTTATTTCCATCTCTATGAGCAGCAAGCCTGTCCTGGGTACAGGTAGATTACAGTATTTAAACAAGATAAGAGATCGCTCCCCAGGAGAGGAACTGGACTTTTAGGCATAATCAAAAAGGAAATGTGTAAAGAGAAAGCCATCGCGGTTACAGCCTAAGGGTGGTAGAGAAGTAGCGAGTTACCTGTTCTCCAGTGACTCCTCCTACTGAGGCGTGATGACTGGAAGATGACCAGGATTGAAAAGAAGGAGAAAGAGACATACGTCAGTGTCCACAATAGGCTGATTTCTTTTCCCTCTGTAGTCATGACTTTGGTTTTTCGCCTCACTGTAATTCCTGCCTAGTCACTATGGCAACCAGCCAACATGGCGCAGGTGGTCATGTGTTGTGCTTAGCCAGTATGGCGCCAAGTCAATATGGCACTAACCTCTAGAGGTCAAAGTCAATATGGCGTGGGCCTTTAAAAGTTATATGCTAAGCGCCGCCCTTCTTCCCCTGAGTCAAATTACAACTTCCTACTTCCCTTTTTGTAATATCCTGTTTCCCTTTCCCATACTCCCGCCCAATCCTGGTCCAACATGTCAGGCGGTCTGCCTCTTAATCCCTGCCTCCCACCTGGGCCTATTTAACCCGGGATCACATGACAAGCCCTCTGAAGTTCCACGTTTCCTTTCCTTCCCCTACTGTGGTCTTCTCTGTGCCCACATCTGTGCTGGAGAAAACCTATCAATGACTACCTGGGGCTCCTCTGTGAAGATGACAGTCTGGCCAGAGGGAGAAGGCAGAGAGTGCACTGGGGCCCTTTATTCTTGCCAGACCAGGCAGGAAGATGAATCTGAGTTCCAAACCTCTGCCTCAGAGTGCAGTCTCACTTCCAGTGGCCACCTTTGCACTCAGGTCCTCGGGCCTCTGAAGGCAGCTCTTGACTGTGGCCTGGCTTTCCACAGTAGTAGGATTTGGCCTAGTCACTGGGCTCTGTCTGGAGCTCCAAGAATCAGACTTAGGGTGTGCTCTGTTTAAGCCCACAGCAGAGGCAGCTGCTGTTTGCACACTTTGTTTTCTTTCCTTGGCTCCCTCTCTATCTCAATTATAGAATTCTAAAGAGGTAGTTTTTACTAAAGTGTCAAGCAAACTATCTGAAGTAAAAGCTATCTTTTGTAACTTTGTCTTAAAATCTGGGGTTGACTAGGTAATAAACTGGTCTTTAATAATAATCTGTCCTTCTGGGCTAGTGTTAGAGTACAGCAGCTTAGACGCTTGCCTAGCAAGCCTGAGGTCATGAGTTTGATCCCCAGTACCAAAAAAAAAAAAATCTGTCTTCCTGTCCTATCAGGAGCTATGAATATATATTTAACCACATCGCTCATAAATGATCTAAGAAGACTGAGGGGCTTTCATCATTTTCCTGATAAATAATTGATGATTTGAAATAACTAGAGGGCTTGGTTTTGTCCTTTATAGACTTTTAAGAATATATAGTTGAAAATGTCTCTTACTTAGTCTCTCATCTGAGTATGAGACCAGCAAGTGTCTTGGGAAGGGACTGCTGGGGCTCCAGTGGGCACTGGTTGTTACTCTGAATGTCTATCTTCTGGCTGTCTAAAATTAACAATATGATATTCATTCCCAAATGCAATAGCAGCTTGCAATGCTGCTTGTGTCTCACTAGAAGTTAGTGTTTGATTTAAGATTAACATTACATCTTTCTAGTCCAGCTTATAGGTCTGAGTAAGTTCTCTAAAGACCTCAATGTAATTATCAGGGTTATCTGAAAATTTTTCTAGATCTAGCGTGATCTGTTTTAGGTCATTGAAAGAAAAAGACATGTAAACATGGCTAGTCTCATATGGAGTATAATTATACTTTGAGTGAAAATAATTATTTCTTAATGTAAAAAAGTTTGAACATAAGGGAATTTTGCTTTTTTTCCTTCTTTCCTGCAGTATGATTCTAGTTGTAAAAGAGCATCATAATTAATACTTCTTTTTTCATGTCATTTTTGCTCTAAAGGGTAAACTTTTTAAAAAATGTTTGAGGGTCAAAACTCCATCAATGCTTAAGAATACACTAAAAGAATAAGAGATTCTGACATTGAACTCCTCATGTCTGAAATGCATAAGGAATTACGCACCCCCTCTAATTTCTGTTTGATTTATATACCCTTATGATGTCCTTGAGTTGATTCCACTCCAGAGCAGGTGGATGCCATCTGGAGCGAGATCAGAAGACAAAATTTGATCAGCCTACCCATGCTCACACTGGTGCACAATTTCATCTTGCCAGGAAGCTTATGTACTTACTCCTGTAGGTGCTTTTACAAGCACAAGTTCCAATTGGTCTCAACTCTGACAGCAAAGTTTAAAGAAGAGAACATTACCTTTGTATTACACTATTGTTTTTATTTTTTGAAAAAGGGCACATACCAAAAAGTGAGTTGGAAGTAGTCAGAGCTCTTCTTGGCTTGTGAAGAAGATCAGCTCTAGAGATAGATAGAAGCAACAACTGACTTGAGGAATTCCACCCTGGGCCCTAGGGCAAAGCCTCCAAAACACTTGTGGGACCTTCCTAAGCAAGACAAGGTTATGCTTTATTTTAATTTTTATATCTTTGAAACTTACAGGTTAAACTTATTTTATTATCTAGTAATAACCTTTTACACATTCATCAAGACACATATTTTAGTCTTCTATGCATACATGAAAGAAAAAATACTGACTAAAATCTATTTTTTACTTAGTTACCATACGTAAAGCCTACATGTAAGTCATTACCCTGATAGCTGCTATAAAAGAGACTTTCTAGTTTACTAGCAGAGAAGGATAAGAACGACAGGTAAGTGGAGATCTTTCTGTAGTCAAGAGCTAGTTTCTACAGAGGAACGTTCACTTTTCCACCAGAGAACACCCGTGGCCATGACACCTCAGTTACTCTTAGTTTCTATTGGTCTGTGCCACTAGAGATCTAACTCCAGAAAGGAATCCAGCTGTCTGTCTGGTCAACATTCCATTGGCTATTTGCTTCAATGGGGATTCACCAGAAAGTTCTGGGGAAATCTGTTCTCTGCTGTAAAAGTGGCAGCTCTTCTAAGAATGGTTAACTAGCTGACAGAGTAACCACTGTTCGTCAGAATTCTGTAAGAAACAGAGTAAAATCCTTTGCTCAAAAGCCTGAGTAAAATCATTACCTAGAATTTTATAAGTTTAGAGTAAAGGTTTCAAGGTCCACAACCTATCAAAGTATTTTTCTCCCATACACATAAATGATAATTAGATGGAGGAAGGGAGAGCGAAGGTGGGAACTCCTCCCTTAGGGTAAATGTGTTTTGGTCCCTCAAATGTGGTGCTTTGGAAATAGCTCCTTATGGCTTCACCCAGAAGTCGGTTCTTTCTACTGTGACTCAGGTTCAACCTCTTGAGAAAGACTGTTGCCCAGAACAGTAAGCAGACACATAGATTTTATGTGTGTTCCTCTGGATGGGCAAAATTCCAATGTATTATCTGACACAGAGACAGGGTATGTGTCCCTCATTTAAAATGAGTTGCCTATCTTTGGTGTTAGCAAACACTCATTTTCTGTTGGCTTAACTTAGTTGTTAGGAGGAAAGATTGGGACAATTTAGAGTTTTTCCCTTTAATCTTATATGCCTCCCAGAAAGAAAGTACAAAGTGGCAGGAAAAGATAAAAAATAAGATCAGAGGAAGGAAGTCTTCTCTCCTGCTCATGGTGAATTCCTGAGACAATCTATCCATGACTCATCATGCTCAGCCTGGAAAGGCAAGCATGGGGAATCTCAAGAGCCAAGATTGCCTTCTCTCCAACAGATCAGACCAGAAAGGAAACTGAGGTAAAACAGATTTGACATTGCCTCTAAAGTGGAGAGGAGGAACAGCCAGTCTGTCTCAGTGAAACCTGTCCTTTAAGTCTTAAGAATGGTCACAGACCTAGTGTCTTTTAGCTAGTATAAGGAGTACTACGGTTTAGTAATAGGCAAGTATATATTTTCCCTTTTTGAAGAGAAAAAAACAATAAAAACAATGACATAATTTCAAAACAAGATAATAGGAAATTAACAATGCTTATTATGTTGCATATTATCATCAAAGTAGTTGCTCAGATTACAAAATATAGGCATGCAAAATTTATCAAACAATATAAGTACAAAGCATTATTTTCAATGAACTAATATAAATCAGTAGCATAATTATCTTAGTTATTACATATATTTTTTTCTTTTCCTTCTTTTCTCCTTTCCCCCATCCCAGTTGTTCTTTCCTTTTGAGCAGTTTCTTTCTCTTTGCAATACCTATTTTACATTTTGGATGTTATTTATTCTTTCAGTTTCTTACACTAGGTATACAATATGGAATGTATATTTTCTAAGTATGAGCTAGATTTCATTTTAAAAGACCCATTTTACAGAATTTTATATTAAAGTACACTAGGGGGTGCTCTAATGTTACTCTTTCTAGTGCTGTTGTCTAAAGTCAAGCAAGGAATGCCAGTACAATCAGCAACTAGTTCAAACTAAGCATATATAAAAGCACAACTGGAATAAACAAGTGTCCTATATCATAACCTTACAACCTTCCCATGTTTTCAGTTTAAATTTATCATCATTTTAAGAAAACAGTAAGAGACAAAGCATAAGCGGTTATAAGCAATGGGCAAGGACAACAAAATTTAAAGCATAAAAAGTTTTGGTTACTGTCTTAGTTACTTTTCTCTCATTGCTGAGACAAAATACCCAACATCCAAAATTAAGGAAGGAAAATTTATTTAGATCACAATTTGTGGAGGTTTCAGTCTACCATCAGCTGGCTCCAAGGCAGGGCAGCACCACAGTGGGGCAACCGTTCAAGGCAGCAAAAGACAGCAAAAGCAACAAGTGCAAAGCAGGGGGGCAGGGGTGGACTGTTACGGTTTTAATGTGATAAAATGTTGCTGGGCTTAATACTGGTTCCTAATGATTATCACACTTGTGTTATATTGTTCAAGTTGTGAAATGGTAAGAAAAAACATGCCACTGTACTTGGAGACCAGTTTAAAGAAATGTATCTTATTGCTAAATTGAGAAGGGGTGGATTGTAATGATTGATACACTGTGTTAACTTGAGAATTTTAGATGTTAACTAAGTGACTCAGGGTGCCAGGGTCCTCCATTTGTAAACATCCTCATCCTGTGCAAAAGGGAGGACACAGAGATGGTGTGACTGCTACACCTGCCCTAGGGGGTGGTAGCCTGCTTACAATACAAGGGAGGAAAAGAGGCTTGCTCTTCCCACTTTTTCTCTTGCTTTTGCTGTCTTTTGCTGCCTTGAAGTGTTGCCCCTGTGCCAGGCCACCGTGCCGTAGAGCTGGTAGATTATGGACTGAAACCTCCACAAACTGTGAGCTAAATAAACCTTTTCTTCCTTAATTTTGGGTGTGGGGTATTTTGTTTCAGTAAGGAGAAAAAAGTAAATAAGGCAATTATCCAAACGAGACATGATCCAGAATCTATGAAACAAAAGCACTCTTACCTCTGTCCAATAATCTCAGTGGAAGGCCTCCAAATGATATATGGGAAAGAAACAGGCAACCTGCTAAATGTCTGGCACAAGTTCATGTTTTCTGAAATCAAGGAATGAATTTTATGAACAACAGGGGTTAAGAGCAGAATATATTTATTGGGGAAAGAAAGCTTCTGTCTAAGAGAGAGACAGAAGGGTTCTCAAGTGGGTTGCCAAGGACCCTGCCTTTTCCAGGAATTTTTATAGAGCAAAACTGTAAGGTGAGTTAGGCCCATGGTGGGGTAAAATGGGAAATTACAAGGTGAGCATAGGTGGGACAAAACTATGGTCAAACAATAAGGTTATGAGCATAATTGCTCAGGTAATATTGATTAAATGGTGATCAAATGAGGAAGAATGTCAAGTAGCAAGTGGGTGCAAAACAGAACAAGAGCTTTTCCTGGAGGGGGCGGGTCAGTGGCTCTTCCTGGCTTCCCCAAGGTGATCTATACATATTTAGAATATATATCAGTGCTGTTTATCCTTAGAGGAAGTATGTGGGTGTATTTATTTCATCTTTTGTCTTGAGGCCTGGACCTCAGGTAGAGGTAACTGTCTCCCCAACAGATGCAATGTATCCTGCCTTCTGCACTGGCTCCTTTGAGGACCTTGCCCTGTCTGACTGCCTATAACATTTCTACCTAACTTAACTGTCTATAACAAGAAGACAGCAAACTTTATGGATTTTGCAAACAGGAAAATAATTAAAGAAGGGGACGTCTTTTTGAGGGAAGACATATGGTCAAGCAAGACTGTGGCCCATCCTGGCAAATGATACAACACTTGTAGAGGAGAAAACTACAGGAATGAAGAGGCTCCTCACATGGCCCCAAAAGTAACCCCTGAAGAATCTTAACTGACCTTAACAAGTATATAAATACATAAACAATCAGAGAAGTACATTAATTTTGGCTAGTGTAGGTCTTATTTTGATAGGTCTTTAAATACTCAGAAGAAAGGTATAACTGAAAAAGTTAAGGTGTCTAAAAATGGAGCTAAGCCTAGATGTAAAAAGAGCCTTCTAACAACACCAGCTGTTCACATAGTCTCCAGCCACACCTGTCACATCTTAACCTATAGCCAGAGAGATCTGAACTTCCAGTTCCATTAGCTTTTCCAGAATGTGTCCTTCAGTTTTTCTTAATATAATATCATTAAGTTATTGATATACATTAAAATATTCTCATGTAAGTATTTAGCTTCTTTTGTAGATCTATCTATAGGATAAAAATACTGATGTAAATATTCTAGATACTAAACACCACTACTATTGTGATATAAACTAACTGTGCTATGTGCGTCAGGCTCTATGTGTTATCTGGAGCCAGATAATATGAAAATCTTCAGGCCTATAAAGTAGAGGCTGGATCCCAAATTGTCTGCCCTTTAGTAATTGGAGTATTATTGGTCCAATGTGGACTTAGTGCATGATATGAGTTTGTTGACCTATCCCCTCCATCCCAAGCATATTTTTTCAGATAGTGTGGTATTAACTCATGGCATCCTGTAACACCCAGCTAAACTCAATCATCATAGTGCTGGGTGTGGGAGACTCACCTGAGGATTGTTGCTAATAGCATAAAAGGAGAACTGAAGGAGAAGATGGTGCACAGTTGATCCTCCTTGAGAAGTTGTCACATAGGTTTTCCTGATATGAACTCAGTTGTTCTCATCATTGGAGGAGTTTAGGTCCTTGCCTTTGTAGAGGATGGCTTGGGTTCTTTTAGGGGGAGCTTTGGTGCTTACCTTTAGCATTGCTGTCTGGCTCCAGTGCAGATTCTTCAGCTTGGTGGCACAGATCTTTTACTCCTCTGGTGCCGACTTTCCAGCTTCTACCACTGACCTTTGTGCCTTCCCAGTACAGATTCTCGATACAGGCTTTCATGAAATACTGTAGTGAGCTCTAGGCCTCCAGTTGGATTCCTGGAGGACATTGCCATGGACTGTAGGTCTTGAGCTAGACTTATGCAAAACATGGCTGTGGGATCCAGGCCCTTAGCTGGATTCTTTGGGTCTCTAGTGGGTGGAAAAATTTCTTGCATGCTTCCTCATTTGGCTTTTTGGGTGAATATAATAAAATAATCCTATAATTTATGGGTCTAGTATTAAATGTATCCCCTTATAAGGCCTGACTACAATAAAAAGTAAGGAAATAAGAATACAAAGATTGACACTGGTAAATGTTAAAATTTCCCTAAAGCTCATGGTTACCTAATAGATAAAATCAGGGGTGAGGTGAGAATATCTGTATAGTAGAAACCAGTACTTGCTATATAAGTAGTCAATGGAGATAAAGAATTGAACTATCATCAGTGTGATGAAGCTGTGGTCATCTCAAACATATATGGGTGGATGAACTTTAGAAGATGTCTTGGTGCAATTCATGAAACTAAAAGAATATAGCATCTTTTTTGATGATGGCCATTCTTTCTGGGGTGAGATGGAATCCAGTATTTTAATTTGCATTTCTTAAATAACCAATGATGTTGAATATTTTTTCATGTATTTCTTTGCCATTTGTATTTCTTCATCTGAGAAGTGTATATTTATCTCAGATGCTGATTTTTGGACTGGGCCTTTGAATTTTGGAGATCTGATTTTTTAAAAAATTATTTATATATTCTAGATAGAAATTGTTTTTCTGAAGGACAGTTGCCTAAAATATTTCCCAATTTGTGGGTTTCATTTTTACTCTGTTGGTGATTTCTTTGATGTGCAAAATCTTTTTAATAAGATGAAATCCAAGTTGTTGATTTTTGAAGTATTTCCCATGGAGTTTGGTTTCTGTTCATAAAATGCTAGTGAGACTGTGAGGTAAAAGGAACCCTTCTCCATTCTTGGTGGGAGTGTGGACTGGGGAAAACGACTGTGGAAATCAGTGTGGAGATTCATCATGAAACTAGTATTAGAGGCCCTATTTGACCCAGATATTCCCCTTTTGGGTATTTTCCCAGAAGAATTGAAAACATCATACCATAGCAATGTATGTGCACCAATGTTTATAAGAGCACAATTTGTCATATCTAAATTTTGGAAACAACCCAAAGGCCCGTCAATGGAGGAATGGGTAAAATAGATTTTTATTTTTCATATTTTTATACAATGGAGTATTACTAAAATATAAAGAAAGATAAACTCAAGGCTTTCATAGGTAAATGGATGCAACTAAAGACCATACTTATAAGTGAAATAAATCAGACTCATGTGTAAACATCATTGTCTCCTTAGTGTAAGAAACTAGAAGAGTAAATAAGATCCAAAAGGTACAATAGATATTGTGAAATGGAAAGAAACTGCTCAAAACGAAAGAACAACTGGGATGGGGGAAAGGAGAAAGGAAGGTAGGGAAGTAAATATTTATGATAGCTAAGATAATTGTGCTACTAATTTCTATTAGTTTATTGAAAGGAACAGTTAGTGCTTATATTGTTTGTTCAATTTTACATACATGTATTTGGTAATCTGAGCAACTACTTTGAAGATAACAGTATGCAAGGTAATAACCACTATTAATTTCCTATCATCTTGTACTGAAATTCTGTAGTATTTTAATTGTTTTATTTAAAATTCTTTAACAATAAAATAAAAAGGAGAAAAAACTTCTTAATAGATTTGGGAAATCATGAGAAAATCCAACACATAATCAAGAATTTTTAAAAAGAAGATTGAGTAAATTTGATAAAGTGAAGCTACCATGAATGTATAGTAGCCATGTTTAATAGTTAAACATTTAGTTATCCAGATATATGCCTAGAACTATTGTTTCTATGTATAATATGTTTATTACATATGAGAAGTTGAAATTGTATAGGAGCTTAAAGGAATAATTCCACAAAGCCACCATTATTTATGTGACCATATTATCATATTATTATGACATTATTGTCAGCATATAAGCTCAAGACATTCTCCAGAAAAATTATTAGTATTAATGAGGTTTTAGAAATTTTATGGTGATAATTTTTTTAGCATTATCAATCACATTGGTAATTATTAGCAACAAACACAAACACTAACTAGAAAAGACTATTCTAGCAAGAAAATACACATAGTTTCTACAAATAAGCTTAATAAGAATTGTTGATATTTATGGAGAAAATATAAACTGTCACTGAAATTTATCTTAACAAATCAGTATCAGTAAGACCAAACTGTACTTATGTATAGAGTGACTTAAAAATCACAAAATTGAAGAGTGTGAGCCTGTGCCCCACATCTCCACTGTCCCCAGGATGGTCATGCCAGTGGAAAGACTGACAGCAGTACCAACGAGAGGAGTGTGAAGTTACACTCCTACCTCCCTCTGTTGTCCTGGGATGGTGCTGACAGCAGGAGGAGACATCCAGAGGGACAGATGCCTCCTGGGAAAGCCTCAACATCAGTGATTAAGGATATCTGATTTTAGAAAGTGAAAAGCATCACCACAGAAAACAAAATAAAATAGAAAATGACAAGATGAAAAAGCAAAACGTAAGCCCAATTGCCCAGCTCACTCAGGCCAAGTCCAGAACACAAAGTGATAGAGGAAATCAGAAGCCAAGAAATGGAACTCTCTGAAAAGATTGCAGAAGAAGTAAAAAAAAAATAAAATAAAATAAAGGAAGAGGCCATAGAAGGAATAATCTCTAAGGACTAAAAAGAAATCACTATCAAAATAAAAGACATTAAAGCAGACACAGAGAAACAAATGGAGGAGTTCAGGAAAATGATGGAAACCATGAATGCCAAACATAGCCAAGAAATAGAATCAATGACACAGATCCAAACAGAAAAGCAGCACATAAGAAACTCCATTAAAAGTACTTGCAGCACAATGAATGAAGGCAAGGGTAGAATACCAGACCTAGGAGACAGGACTGCAACCAGTGACCAGGAAAAGAAAGATATCTTAAGAATCACAAGAGACTATTAAAAATCAATCCAAAAACTACAGGATAAAGTAAAGAAAAACAACATAAGATTGGTTAAAATCAACACTGAGAAAGCTGGAGACAGTATAAATGACATTAGAAACCTCCTCACAAAAATAATGGCAGAAAACTTCCCAAACATGGATAATACAAATAAATGAACCATATAGAATTCCAAATAGCCACAACCAAAATAAATCCACACCATGGCATATAAAAATCAGGATTCCAGAAATTTTTCACAAAAACAAAATTTTAAAAGCAGCTATAGAGAAGCATATCACCTTGTTATGATTGATACATTGTCAATTTGGGGAGTCTAGAGGTTTAGCTGAGTGATTCAGCAGGAAGCCACGGTGCTTACTTTGGACACATCCTGAGCCTGTAGAAGAGGAGGGCATGGAGATTGTGTGGGAGGTTCATGACCCCTGGGTGGGGGGAGGCTATTTACAGTGTAGGGGAGAAAAGGAGGCTGCTTGTAGCCATTCTTCCCTTTTTGCTGGTTGTTTTTGTTGTGCTCTGCTGCCGTGAACAGTTTGCCCTCTGCCGTGTGCCACTGTGCCTCAGAACCAGCCAAGTATGGACTGAAACCTCCAAGAACTGTAAGCTAAATAAACCTTTCCTTCCTTAATTTTGGCCGTTGGGTATTTTGTCTCAGCAATGAGAAAAATGTAACCAAGACACACCTAGAAAGGAAAGCCCATCAGGATCACTTCAGACTTCTCAATACAAACCCTAAAATCAAGAAGAGCTTGGAGTGAAATATTTCAAGCTCTAAAGGAAAACAGTGTTCAATGCAGATTATTGTATCCCACAGAACTGTCTTTCAAAAGTGGTGGAGAAATAAGATACTTCCATGACAAAGAACAACTGAAGAAATTTATAACCACCAAACTAGCTCTACAGAATGCTCTGAAAGACATATTAGAATGAGATAATAAAGGCCACAAACACATGAACACCAGTAGAAAAAAAGCCACTAGGCAGAGCAAGCAGCTAAACAGAGCAGAAAGACAGGGAACAAACAACAGGGAAACAGCATGAAAAGGAAAAGCCAATACATGTCAGTTATAACCATCAGTGTAAGTGATCTCAACTCACCAATCAAAAGAAACAGACTGGCAGAACAGATCAAGAAGCAAGATCCAAAATATGCTGCATTAAAAAAAAACACATATAATCCCAAAAGAAACTTATAGACTAAAAATCAAAGGATTGAAAACAATTCTTCATGCCACAGGAACCCAGAAAAAAGCAGTGTAACTATTCTATTTGCAGACAATGAAACTTTAAGCCAAAACTGATCGAAAGTGACAAAGAAGATCACTACATACTCTTTAAAGGAAAACTCCAAGAAGAAGAAATACCAATCATAAATATTTATGTACCAAACAAGATTCATCCAACTACATTAAAAAAATATTAATTGACAGGAAAAATCAAATAAGCACTAACACAATTGTAGTAGGAGTTCTTAATACCCTACTCTCATAAATGGATAGATCAACTAAACAAAAAAACCAAAAAAGAAATTTTAGAATTAAACCAAGGCTGTGAACAAATAGACTTGGTAGATGTCTGTTATGGTTTATACCATTGTGTCAACTTGGGGAGTCTAGAGGTTTGGCTGAGTGACTCAGCAGGAAGCTAGGGTGCTTACTTTGTATACATCCTGAGCCTGTGGAAGAGGAGGGCATGGAGACTGTGTGAGAGCCACACACACCCTGGGTGAGGGTAGGCTGGTTACAAGGTAAGGGAGAAAAAGAGGCTGCTTGCAGCCATTCCCCTCTTTTGCTGGTTGTTTTTGCTGTGCTCTGCTACCATAAACAGTTTGCCCTCTGCCATGGGTCACTCTGCCTGTGAACCAGCCAAGTAGGGACTGAAACCTCCATAAAGTGTAAGCTAAATAAACCCTTCCTTCCTTCGTTTTGGGCACCGGGTATTTTGTCTCACCCCAAAACACAAAAATACATGTTCTTCTCAGCTGCACATGGGACATTCTCCAAAAATGATCATAGATTAGTTGACAAAACATGCATACTATCTGATGGTAGTGCAATCAGACTGGAAGCCAATGACAAACAAAACCAAAAAGCTACATTAACACATGGAAATTAAAAGACACCCCTCTGAACAACCGAGTCAAAGAGGAAATTAAAGACAAATTTAAACAGTACGTACAATTAAATGATAATGCTGATACAACATTCTGAAACTTATAGGATAAAGTGAGACAAGATCTGCTTTTTTTTTTTTTTTTTGCGGTACTGGGGATCGAACTCAGGACCCTGCGCTTGCTTATGGGATAAAGTGAAAGCAGTTCTACAAGGGAAATTCATAGCGATGAACTCACACATCAGGAGAATAGAAAGAACACAAATAAATAACCTAATGTTGAACCTCGAACTTCTAGAAAAAGAAGAAAAGAAGAACAAATCAAACCGAAAACTCATATAATGGAAGAAATTATAAGGATAAGAGCAGAAAGTGATGCAACAGAGACTAAGAAAACATAAATAAATAAAATAAATAAAACATAAATAAAATAATAAATAATAAAATCAATAAACCATTAGCAAATCTCATAAAAAAGCAGAAAGAAGAAACACAAATTAAAGCAATTAAGAATGAAAATGGGAAAATAATAATGGATCCCACGGGAATCCAGAAGAATATGCTGTGAGAACATATATTCCAGTAAGATGGAAAATACAGAGGAAATGGAAAGATTTCTAGACACAATAAAATTGCCAAAACTAAGTCAAGATATAAAAATTCTAAATAACCTTATAACAGCCAATAAAATTGAAAAAGCAATTAAAAATTTACCAACAAAGAAAAGCCCAGGCCCTGATGGAATCACTGTTGAATTCTGTATGAAATTTAGAGAAGATATAATGCCACTGATGCTGCAACTCTTTAAAGAAATTGAAAAGGAAATAATACTTCCAAAGTCATTCTTGGAAGCAAGTATTACTCTGCTTCCAAAACCAGATAACCCAACCAAGAAAGAAAACTACAGGCCAGTCTTCCTAGTGAATATTGATGCAAAAATCTTTAATAAGATACTGGCAAGAGGAATGCAGCAAATCATCAGGAAGATTATACATCATCACCAAGTAGGATTTATCCCAGTGATGCAGGGATGGTTCAACATATGAAAATCAATAAATGTAGTATGTCATATTAACATAACCAAAGAAAAATGACATGATCACCTCAGTAGATGCAGAAAAGCATTTGAAAAAGTCCAATACCCATTCATGATAAAAATCCTACAGAAAACTGGAGTAGATTGTCTTTATCTCAATCGTATAGAAGTGATCTATGACAAACCAACAACTAACATCATATTAAATGGTTAAAAACCGAAAACTTTCACTCTAAAACCAGGAACAAGACAAGATGTGCATTATCACCATTCCTATTCAATATAGTTCTGGAAACATTAGCCAATGCAGTTAGAAAAGGACAAGAAATAAAATGAATAAGAATAGAAAAGAAGTTAAATTATTATTATTTGCAGATGACATTATTCTCTACATAGAAGACCCAAAAAACTCCACTAAAACAGTTCTAGATTTAATACACAAATTCAGTAGCGTAGCAGGATACAAAGTTAATACTCAAAGGCCAATAACATTCCTGTACACACCAACAAACTCACAGAGAGAAAAATTAGGGAAAGTAGACCTATCAAAATAGCATCCAAAGAAATAAAATACTTAGAAATCAGTCTGACAGATGATGTTAAATATCTGTACAGTGAAAATTACAGTACCCTTAAAAAGGAGATCAAAGAGGATAGAAGAAATGGAAAGATATCCCTCGCTCTTTGATAGGAAGAATCAACATAGTGAAAATGGCCATACTCCCAAAAGTGCTGTAAAGATTTAATACAATCCCAATTAAAATACCATTAATGTACCTCATAGACCTAGAGAAAACATTCCTGAAATTCATTTGGAACCAGAAAAGATACAGACTAGCAAAAGCGATTCTGAACAAAAAAGGCAGATCAGGGAACATCACAATCCCAGACCTGAAATTATACCACAAAGCTACTGTGGTAAAGTCAGCATGGTTCTGGGAAAAAAAATGAGACCTGATTACCAGTGGAGCAGAATAGAAGATGGAGACACATCCCCAAACACACTCAACCACCTTATCTTTGACAAAGTGAGAAAACATATTCACTGGAAAAAAGATAGTCTCTTTAATAAATGGTGTTGGAAAAACTGACTTTCCATATGCTGAAGACTGAAACTAGACCCATGTCAATCACCATGCACTAAACTAAAGTCAAAGTGGATCAAAGATCTGAATTAAATGTTAAAAGTGAAACCCTAAATTTACTGGACGAGAAAGTGGGCAGAAATCTCCGTGTCATCAGTGTAGGCAGAGACTTCATGGACAAAAGCAAAACTGCAAGGGAAATTGTACAAAGGGTCAAAAAATGGGATCTCATATAACTAAAACAGTTTTGCAAAACCAAAGAAATCCCCAGCAGAGTGAAGAGACAATCCACATAGTGGGGAAAATTATAGCCAGCTGTCCCACAGATAAAGAATTTATGTCTAGAACATATTGAAAAAAGATCAGACCCCCCCACACACACATAATTCAAAGACCCAGTCCATAAATAGGCATCTGAGATGAATACACACTTCTCAGATGAAGAATTTCAAATAAATATATGAAAAAGTGTTCAACATTATTGGTTATTCGAGAAATGCAAGTTAAAACAACACTGAGATTTCATCTCACCCCAGAACGAATGTTTGTCATAAAAAAATCAACCAATAACAAATGTTGGTGGGGCTGTGAGGAAAAAATGCTTCTCCACTGTTGGTGGGAGTATAGACTGGTGCAACTACTGTGGAAATCAGTGTGGAGAATCCTGAAAAAAACTGGGATTAGAGGTCCCATTTGACCCAGCTATTCCCCTTCTGGTATCTTTCTGGAAGAAATAAAAACATCATACCATAGCAATATATGTGCACCCATGTTCGTAGCAGCACAATTTGTAATAGCTAAATCTTGGAAACATCCCAGATGCTTATCAACTAAGGAGCGGTTAAAAAAGATTTTTTTTAATATAATGGATTATTACTCAGCCATAAAGAAAGATAAACTAGACACTTTTAAAGGTAAACAGATGCAACACAAGACCATACACATAAGTGAAATAAATCAAACCGATATGTGTAAACATTGTATTGTCTCACTAGTGGGAGAAACTGAACAACTAAATAGTATCTGACTTGTACCATAGTTATTGTGAACTGCAAAGAAACTGTTCAAAAGAAAAGACAAACAGCAAAGGGGAAAGGGGAAAAAAAGAAAAGGGAAAAGAAAAAAATGTATTAATACACAAGATAGTTAAGATAGTTATACAGCTAGCTTCTGTTATTTATTTCATTAAAAAGAAAGGTTTGTGCTAATATTATATGACTAAGATATCATGCCTATATCTTGTACTCTGAGTAACAACTTCAAAGACACCAATATGCAATGAATCAACTATTGTAACTATTCTACTAACCTGTTTTGAAACTCGATTTCATTATGTTTATCTATTTTCTCTTTAAAATAAAAAAATTTAAAAAATTTTAAAAATCATAACAGCATTGATTCTTCTCATTCTAGAGATCAAATAGTAATATTTTAGAAGATTAGGTGAAAATTGATTAGGTGATTTCAAATCATAAAAACCAGACAATAATAACTTGTTTTTTTAAGAACATAGGGTAACTAAGCCCAGAAATCAAGAATTATTTCTAAAGTAATGTGGTCAATGTGATATTGGCATAAGCAAGGCATATAAACCAATGGAATAAATATATGATGCTAGAAACTTGCTCATGAGTATACAAAAACTTGATGCACTAATGAGTTACATTGTAAATTAGTGTCAAAAGCATGATTTACTTAACCAATTGCTTTGGAACAATTGGTGATCAATCACACAAAAAATGAAATTTATTCTTGTCTCATGCTGTATACAACAATCAACTCTACATAGAACAAAGAACTAAAATATATAAATTTGCATTCTTCTATAAAAACATGTAAGGAGATATTTTTGTGATACAGGGATAGGATATTTTAGTTTAATAAAGACTCAGTAAAAATAAATACCAAAGATGTGAGAAATTCAACTTGATCAAAACAATTTTTTAAAAAGCTCAGTGCTATAAAACAGTAAAAGAAAAAAGGGAATAAAGAAATCCTTAGATAAAATGTTTGCAATATATTTACATATAATCAATATATTTATGTATATTATATAAAGAACATTTAAAATTGATAATAGGAAGATAAATAATTCCACTAGAGAAATGGCCAAACTTTATAATGAGGTCATCTATGGAAGAAAATACTTAAATGTTCCATGAAGATATGAAAAGAATACTCAGATTTATTATTATCAGGAAATGGAAAAGTAGAAGACAATGAGATACTTTATGTTGTTCATTAGAGTGGCAGAAATTGAAAACTCCAAAAATATTAAATGTCTGTGAGGATGTAGAAAAACAAAATCTCACAAGTTTTCAGTTAGAAAAGAAAATTTTTACAACCTTAAACAATTATTTAGCCATATATCATTCATAAAGATGAAAAGGAGCATGCCCTCTTAGCACAAGACTTCTAAAGGTACATGCTGGAGAAAAATCTCATACATTTATATGTCTGAGAAGATATAGATAGGAATATTCATGTCATTTTTATTTATAATAATGTGTGTTGTTGGATTTCAATATTACTAAATTAGTGCATTGCTAAATTAGTGTACTGATTGGTTTGGTATAGTTCTGGGTGTGAGAGCTACCCACCCTAAGGACAGGTAGCATAGGCAGATAAAAAGAACAGAAGAAGCTACTATTGCCTCTTGTGCCTTGTTCTTGCTTTTTGCTTGCTGCTTGCTGCCTTCTGCCTTCTGCCTGCCACGAACTGTTTCTCCTCTGTGATGCCCCTCTGCCATGCTGTCCTGCCTTGGAGCCAGATAATTATGGCCTGAAACCACTACAAACTGTGAGCCAAATAAACCATTCTTATTTAACTTTGGGTATCAGGTGTTTTGTTTCAGCAATGAGAAAAAGTAACTAAGACAGTTTCTCATGATCCTAGGAAGAAAGCACCAGTCTAATTTTCTGTGCCATATGAAGTGTCTATTACAGAATCAAAGGCTGATCTTTATAATTAATTTGAGTCATGTTCTTTAGAGCCCTGCTGCTGCTGCTCCTTCTCTTTCTCGTGTCCTCTTCCTCCTCTGCCTCCTCCTTTTTCTTTCCGGCTTTCAAAATGATAAACATCTCCAGCTGTTTTCATATATTTTATTTTGAAACCACACTTTGCTAACTAGCTAAATTGCCATCATGTTCAAACTTACAATCCAACCTCAGCCTCCCAGAGTGCTGATAGTACACGAAAACATTTTTCAGTACAACTTAATGAATGAATTTTTTTAGAAAAATCTGAAATTCTTTTCCAAGGAAGATGATACTTCTCCATGTGTCATGAGTCAACAAGCTTTGCTTAAAGGTATTAGGAAATGCAAGCCAAAAGTCCCTCAGAGGCTATTGCTAATTGTTATGCATTAAATATGATTCTTTTCCTTATTTGGCAAATGTTCTGAGTGATCTGATCATATCTGATAGTGGAGCATGAGTTTTCTTGTTTTAGTTCTACCTGACCTTTGCAGATAAGCATGAATAGGTAACCTTGGAAAATAAGAAGCCATTGGTTCAGACAGCCAAAGGCTGCCTTTTGCAGGTCATTCTTTAGAAAGAGTCCAAAGTCAAGCTTTGCTCAATGTCAGGATTCTGTTTCTAGTGGGTTGTGGAGGCACGGCTTCGGGGCTGACTGGGAGAGTCACTGAGAGCTTGACCAAACTTTGGAAACGACTGCTCAGCCAGCCTTGGGGGGTGGACAGCATCAAGGGCTGTGTGCACTCAGGGGCTGACTTCATTTATCACCAGTGTGATCTGGGATGACTTGGTCTATTTGAGCCTGTGAAAAATATTGTGTTTTAAAGATTAAATTAAATAAGCCAAATATATCCAGTATATGCAAAAGATGCTACTGGTACCACCAGCCAGATGAAGACTCTGTCAGATGCTCTGAAATAGGTTTCTGAATCTCCTTTGAGAATTGCAACAAATGATTGTTTTCTATTTAGTACTTGAGGCATTCACCATATTGCTAGATGTACCAAAACATCCTTGGAAAACAGAGGATAATCCAGGAATGAGGAACCTCAACTACATTCCTATTTCCCAATAAGAATGGGAAATGTAGGGTGTAGTGCTAGTAGTTCACGAAGAGATTCTCAGCGGAGTAGTTCTGTATGATTAATGTAATGACATTCTTTAGTTTTTACTTGACTTTATGATTGTCTGGTATAAAATGTATCTTATGCATTGAGATTGGCGTGTAGTAAGTGCTCAATAGGTCAGGTTATTTTCTTAGTGTTCTCTTCTCTAATTGATATGCTTTTGTGATAGATCTCCACATTGAAAACGCTGGAGCTCTGCATTGGAGACTTCAACCATAGGGTTCCACTGGAATGTGGTGTGGAGGAAAGTGCAGACAGCAATGTGCTCAGGGCATCACTCACTCACACCAATATCCGCATCTCTTACGTAAGTGAATGTGGCAAAGCACAAAGTCTGGATTGTGCAATGAGAGATCTGACCTCTCCCATGTGATAACTCAGGCACACAGGTCAGATTCTCCATCCTTTGCTGTCCGAGGAGTATCTCTGAGGTCACTGAGGCCCATTGCTGAGTCCCTGTATATACCAAATAGTTTAGCCTTCTGCACTGTGTTTCCTTATCATAGGGTTTAGATATCAGTTGCTTTTTTCAGCAAAGTCACAGCTCTCTGATATGTGAAGCAGTTAGTACATATTTACAGCAAAGAATGACGACATCTTTTATTTCCAGGATTTAATGAAAGAATGACTCAGAAATTTCACTTTGCATATTGTTAAACTGTGCCGTGGGGATTTTCCCAGCACCAGAGAACAATGGAGCTTTGGCTGCTAAACATTGTCATTTACTTGCATTGTTCTTTGTACACACTAGGCCACTTCCTATGAAATGGGCTGGCTGATGGCGTAACTGCTATAGAACAGGCTTCTCCGCTGTACTTAGTACCTGGTATTCAGATGGCACTTTATTAATCAGTTCATTATACTCCAATTCTAATTGTTTTCCTGGGATGTTACATTCTAAGGTTCAGATATTCCTGATGTATTTTTCTTGATTTTTTGAGTACATGCTTTTGAGTACATGCATGCATTTATTATTTAAAAACAGCAGAATAAATTTACCTTCTAATATATAAAAATACATTTGTGAAATGAAGGTCAGTATTCTTTATTCTTTATTGGGATATTACATATTCTAATAAGATCCAAGATGACTCAGCTTCCTTTAGTCTGCCTTAATGAAAGATCACCAAACTTTTAAAGTGAGTTTCTGCTGAAGACATCTGTAGAGCAGGGAGATAGTTGTATAGGAAATACGGGAGAAATAAGGGGTAGGGATGTGTTAGTAGTTTTGGCATACTCATTAGCTGTCCCATGGCCCATGCAGTATATGCAACTATTTGAACTCTATTCTGGCTACTTGAGAATGAGGAGCAAATTATTAATCTGTCATTTCCATTTTGTCTTTAACAAGTTTGCTGAAAGAAAGTCCCTTAGATTTATTAACTAATAAGGATGCTCATCGAAAAAAAAATTCTCGGGGCTGGGGATATAGCTCAGTGGAATAAGCGCTTGCCTAGCAAGCGCAGGGTCCTGAGTTTGATCCCCAGTACTGCAAAAAAAAAAAAAAAAAAAAAAAAGAAATTAAAATTCTCCCTGATTTAGCAAAGTTAGAGTTCTGACTGACCAGGCTGTAGTACACTCTCTGGTATTCCCCAGCATATTCTTTTCGGTACTAGGAATCGAACACAGGCCCCTACACTTGCCAGGCATGGGCTGTGCCGCTGAGCTATACCTCTGGCCCTGATTCCCCAACATGTTCTTCTTCTTTTTTCATAGTGATCTCTACTTGACTCCTGGAGTGCAGCCTGTACAGGAAACTCAGCTCTGTGCTAAGGTCACATGCTAATATACAACCACTGACCCCTGCCATTCTATTTCTGCAGAGGTAGAAGACTGCCATTTAGGAGGCTACTAGAAAACTGTATGTCTCATATACTGGCATACTATACAGTCCTTCCCTTCATAAAAAGAAAGCAGGTTGGCATCTGCTCTTCGCTGAACCTCAGGGAGCAGGGAAAGTCAGCTCTGTATTCAGCCTCTGTCAAGAGAAGCTCCAGTTAGGCATCAGGTGTCCAGGGGAGAAGAAAAGGATCGACAGAAGTGGACATCAGTATAGCTCTTTTCTGTCCTGAGGCCTGAGAACTACTTATAATACCAGGTGCCCTTTGCACCACAATGGGCATCCAGAATGGCAGGTGACAGACTATGCCTCTGTCTGTGTGTGTGGGTTTGGGTGTGTATAAGTGGAGTATCTCATTTTTTCCTGTGCTACTGCTTCATGAATAATTGCTTGTTAAATATTCATGGTAGAGAAAATATTTCCTCAAAGAGTTACACATGGAATTACCTTAGGATCTAGGAATTCCACTCCTTGATATATACCCAAAGGAACTGAAAGCAAAATCTCAGACAGGTAGACTCATGTTCATAGAAGGGTTATTTAGCAGTAGACAAAAGTGGAAAGAAACCAAATCCTTAATGGATATTGATTTGTTTCAGCAAGCAATCAAGAGATGATGGGGCTAGTTAAGCCAGAATCCATAAACACAATGTGATATATAAATATAACAGAATATTACACAACTTTAGACTGGAATGAGGTCCTGATACCTGCTCTCTAAAATGAATGAACTTGGAAAATAGGCTAAATGGAAGAAGCTAGAAGCTAGATGCCAAGGGTGACATACTTTATGGTGCCTTTTATAGGAAGCATCCTGAATGAGCATATCCATAGGCAAAGAAAGCATAGAGATTGCCAGGGCTAGGCAGGGTAGTGATGGGGACTGACCCTAATGGACACAAGGCTTCCTCTTGCAATGGTGATGATACTTAGGAATTAGGAAGAGGTGATTAGTACACAATGCTGTGAATGTATGAAATGCTACTGAATTATATAGTTTAAAACTTAATTTTTTACTATATGGATATGATCTCAATGTAAAAAATATATGATAGTATTATGAGAACTGAGGAGTAAACCTTTAAAAACAGGTAAAATAAATACATTTATTGAATACTGCATACACACACACACACACACACATTTGGATCAATATAGGAAAGTCTCAGTAAGGGGACTGATCCCATACATTGGCCAGGGACACCCTTTCTTTTACCTTTTAGCGCATGACTTTGTTTCCAATAGTCTCCATGATTGTCTTTTGAAGTTAGTGAGATAAAATTATAGCCAAACATACTAAAGTCTCTCCTTAAACTTAAGAACAGACAAAATCACTCACCTGATATGAGATTTAAAAAAATTACCAGGAAACAAAACTCAAACTCCATTGTTATTTTGACCTACAATTTACTTTCCTCAATTTTCACCAAACTCTTTATGGTTTCATTATCTTTTGCTTCATGGGAGGAGGATACTATTCAGGTGGGCTGTTTCTGATATGCCAGTTTTGATAGTGAGGCATCCAGGTTGACCTCTGCTCTTACTGCCTGTTGATATGTTATGAGACAATTTATGGCCCTCATTAACTTTGATGATTATAATTAAATGAAGTTGAGCATTATATTCAGGGCCAGTCCTCTGGGCACTCCTGATTTGTTTCAACAAGCAATCAAGAGATGATGGGGCTAGTTAAGCCAGAATCCAGATATAGGAATTTAACTATCTATCTTCTCAAATAAGAATGTTTTCCTAAAGAAAAAATAAAGAGCCTGAAGCCAGTAAGTCAATATGGAGACATCCTTTGCTATGTTTATTTTCTTTGTAGGGCTAGGGATTGAATCCAGGGCCTCCTGCTTAGCCAATGCTAAACCACTGAGCTACCCCCCAGCAATATGAAGCACCCTTTGATTTTACAAAAATAACTGCCTAAATAGTCTGTAGTGCTTCCTTTGTTCCCTTAATTTAGTGAAGGTGGAAAGGTAAGTGGCATCTATGGCTTGGGTGCAATGAGTTAAGAAACTATAATCTCATGATTCTTCACAAAAACCTTGTAAAAACCCCATTCACCCCATTGTCCCCATTGCAGAGGCAGGTATAAGGATACTTAATCCACACAAGGTTGTGGAGTAGAGCAGAGGCCTCTGCTACATGAACTAAGGAGAAGCATAGCTCAGATCCCTGATCCCTCTGGAAACTGAGGTGCACAGGCCCAGGAGTGTTTGTCTTCTGGACAGTGGGCCAGGGTTACAGGAGCATCACATTGCTCCTATCCCTCCCTCTAAGAGCATGACGGTGTTCCTTCACCTCGTGTCTGATTCCGAGGAAAACAGTGCTGCAGAAATGAATGAGGTCGCCCAGAATCAAGGCCAGCAGTTTTCTGAAGCTGTTGGTTTCAAGCAGGTGCCTAAAGTGGTATCTTTCTATGGTCTGTTGGCCATTTCAGAACTTTAGAAATGTAATGGTCAATTCATTAGAAAGAAACAAATAACTAAATAAATTTTACAAGAGGACTTCAAGATGGCAACTGGGTAGGCAGCAGAGAGAGAACCTCCCAGAGGAATGCCACTCAGACAAAGGAATATAGGAATATAGCAACATGTGAAGGACAGAAAGGAAAGAGGTGTGTATCCTGAACTCAGGAAGGATTTGAAATGGGAACTGAAGCCCTCGGAAAGACTAAGCAAAACCTCTTCTGGAGGAAAGGATCAGAGATCCACCATGGTGCAGTCGGAGGGAGAGGAGACGGAGAAGGAGGAAGTCACCACTACAAACACACCCTTGGCCAATGCCCTTGTTCAGGCATTCACAGCTTCAGCTTCAGAGACCCACACTCACAGAAGCCTCCCGACTCAGCCAGGGGAGAGCGGAATTCCGAGAGCTGGTCCAGGGCCAGAGAGGGGAGGGTACAGCGAGGAAAAGAGGCAATGGCGGTCAGGTACAGTTGTCAAACCCAGTGTGAGGATGAGAAGTTAAGACAGCCACTGGGGCAGAGTCCCCACCCTGCAGCAACCTTCCTAATCAGTGCCTGGAGAGAATCAATGCAACTAGTACACAGCCCACCACGCCCAGCTCTGCACCTGCCTCCAGGTGGTGGTCCCCTGCCTCTCTGCTGGGTGAGTGGCTACTGGCAGAGAGCAGTGGGGAACCTCAGTGGTGAGCTGTGGTGGCTCCCAGAGATCCGGCCGAGGAGTGGACGGGGGCTGCAGCACTGCAACGAGAGGGAGAAACAGATGGAGGTGGATCACGTGGCTCCATGCCCTTCTCACTCCAACATCAGGCAGGAGCCACGAGCTGGGTTGCCGGAATTCAGCTCCCACCCTGAACTCTCTCTGGGAGCACCTTGAGTCTCGGCAGCTTGAGCAAGCACCACCTGTTCCTGGCAACAATAGGACGAATCCACAGTCTTCAGGACTCACCCCAGACTATCAATGTGAGCACCAAGAGGGTCCCCTTACAGCTTGCACATATGAACCCTGCATGAACCCATAGCGATGGACTAGATGAAAAGCAGCAGACCGGGAGTCTGAAAAACAACAACATGCTCTATACAGCAGACCCAAGAAAATCCTCCAACTCTATTCTAGAACTAATCTTTAGACACAGTTCATACCCTGGCTGGGGAGATTTCAAGCCCTTATACCAAGCATTGTAAGTTCATCCAATGCCCAGCTGCAAGGGGTGGGGAATGGTAATACTGGACATCAGGAGGAGGGAGGAGGAGAAGAAAGGGCCTCTGGCATCGAGGCAATGGGACAGAGCTGAACGGGTCGCTGAGGGTGCCCTGACGGGGGCGCGTGCCCTGCGGCTGCTCCGCTGTGGGCCCTGCTGAGGGCACCTCACAGACTGGACCCGCCCCCACCCATAGCACGGTGATGGGGCAGAGCCAGGCAGTCCGCTGTGAGCATAGGTGCTTTTCCACCTCCAGCCATGGCAGTTTGTATACACCCATGTATGTTACAGTATAGTCTGAGGTAGCTATATCTCTTCCCAAGGCAAGAATCCAGGGGTATAGATAATCCCAGGAATACAGTTATCCCAGGGAAGATGACTGATTGAGTGGTAGGGCAACAGAGATGAGGGAGGAAAAAAATTGAATGATCAACTGGGCCATCATCTGTGTAGCTGAGTAACAAATGTGAAGGTAACATTATGTAGGACAGCATCCAGAGCTAATTCCCTTCTATGTTCTCTATAATTCTGTATTTCCTCAATCGTTTTTGTATTAACAGAAGTGAAGATAACTTTATATTATACAGCATCCAGTGCTAATTCCCTACTATCTTCTCTATAATTTGGTATTTCCTTTAATATTTATGTTAACTAATGTGAAGATAATGTTACATAATACAACCTCCAGTGCTAATTCCCTACTATATTCTGTATAATTTTGTGTTTTCTGTATTGTTTATGGCTTATTCTGGTTCATATGTCTCCATTCTTTTGTCTTTAAAATAAAATTAAAAAAAAATGAATGGGAAACAATGGAAAAGGCGAGGTCACTGTGCCTTCTAGAAGACAGTCAGTCAGTAAGGAAGAGTCCCCAGAATAAGCAGCCATGTAACAAAGAGGGGTAGTAGGGTAGGGGTGCAGGAGGGAGAGCCCTTCACAGAGCCTCCTCTAGGGATGGCAAAGTGGGAGTGGGCAGCAGAAAGTGTCTTTGTTAGCCTAAAAGACACTCAAAGGCAAGTAAGTGCTTTCCAGAGATACTGGAACTCTGAGCAGAGGACCTTGAGGAGAAGGCAAGAAGGAGCCTGTCTTAGTAAGTGGGGCTTGAGTCAGGTACCTAGTGCTAGGTGCCATTATCATCGTGTTCCCGGAAAGCCTACAATCATAAGTAGAATGTTACTCATGCAATGTCCTCAACTTCTAGAAAGGAAGGTACAGTTACATTCTAATAAATATGTATAAGCAAATCTACAAATAGATTGATGCTGCAGCAAACAATTCAGAAAATAACCAGTGACTATTTGGGGCTTTAGTATAAAATGATCTTTCAGACCAGAGTTTGACAACTGCTCAATGAATGCTGTTAAAATAATTTATTATCTGTTGGAGAAAAAGTAAAGCTAACTTGGCCCCTCCTATTGGGAAAGCAGAATTCTAGACAAACTAAATGCCTACACAATTAAAACTCCATAAAAGAATTAGAAGAAAAGTGGAATATGTTTCTGACCTTGAAAATTAGAAAAAGATTCCATGAGAAACAAAATACAAAACCATAGTGAAAGGTGATCAAGTCAGGGAGAGAACTCAAAATGGTGCTCTTGAAGCCTTAGGTTTGAGACGAACAAGAGTGCATTGTCTTTCCTGGCTTCATGGAGACAGAGGACTGGCATCTTGCATCAAAATTTTCAGAGTCCTTTCAGGCTCTTGATAGAGGTGAGCACTTAAGAGTCACGGATTATTCAGTCACTTTCTGTGATGCCTCCTCAGAGATGATCTTCTGCCTCACTTTGGAATATAGGGCCTCTGACCTTGGGGCAAAGTGCTTTGTTCTGATATGTTAGTATGTGTGTGTGTGCACGGGCCTGAGGGCCTTGTGACACAATTCAAGCTGATGTCAGCCTCAACTGTCAGGGAGAAAAAATAGTGGAATGTTGAGTGGTCAAGTGGGATCTTAAATTTATCGTATCATTTGAGTTTTTATCATCACAGTATATTGGTGTATTACTTGTGTAATTAAAAATAAATGAAATTAAATATACTCTAGCCTGTGCTGGTTAGGTTTCTGTGACTTAATTTCCATCTGCCAAGGATATAAACCTGAAACCTTTCATCTGTGTTAATGGCCCAACTTAATGTGTTGCACTGTTGGAAGAAAACCAAATTGCAAGGCGCTGTTCAGGGCTATGTGTGTTTGATGGCTCTTAGGGTCACAGCGTGTGCCTCCTGATATTTGTTTTTTCTAAATATGTACTCAGTGTTCGGTGGATGTTCACCCTGGTGTTTTCACTTGCTGGCCCTGTACCAGTCTAAAGGGATGAGTAGAAAGGCCGCAGCTTCCTCTCTTCCAAACATGAGGGAATACGTAGCTACCCGGTGCGTTTCCAGCTGGAATCAAAGTCCTGCAGATAGGATGTTTATTTGAACGGCGAGTTGAAGTGGACCTCTGTTTGGAGTCCCAAAATAAGCTGAATAACCAGCCTGCACATTTGCACACAGCAATCTGGGGATATGTTGGCAAAGGGGCAGAAATGGAATGAAAAGGTGATTAATGCTAAATGTGCAACGTGGCTCTGACTGGAAAAAACACAAAGCAAGACATGGCAGTAAAAGCAGGAGCCCCAACCCTTTCCCAGATGCCTCTCCTCTGAGCAGTTTCCCACCCTGCAGTAACACTAGCTTAATAACACCTGCTTAGTGCTTGGTAAACATTCAAAGTGCTTCCCCATCTATTTAGAAACACATTTACATCCATTGAGCATCCACAATTATTGGTCCCGGGGCTGGGATTGGAAAGAGCCATTTCCTCTCAGAGTCTAATTTGGTGATGTAGAAACTTAAGCCAGCATTATACCCTGGCAATAGCCATAGAAGACAGAAACACAGGCCCTGGAGAACAGAAGTCAGGCATTAGCGAGTGACAAGCGGGAGCTGGGTGCTTCAGGAAGTGTGAATAGCATGTACAAAGGCCCCGAGATAAGGAATTGCATATCTCTGAGTAACATTGGTAATCAAGGGCAGCATGTGGGCACAATGAAATCATACCCATATGGAACATCTCTTGTGCTTAGCCTTGGAGTCTGAACCTGACTTGGAGGCAGGGAGAACATTTTGATAAATTCCAAGCAAAGGAGAAACTTCTACATATCTGCACTTCAGAGTGAAGAATTAGGTGGAGGGTACAACAGTGGCAGTTGGGAAGCCAGTTAGGAAGTTTTCTCAGCAATTACAGGAAGGCAGCCTGCATTAAGATACAGATACCAGAAGAAGGGAGAGGTGAAATAGCTGTAGTGGGGACTTGCTGGGGAGTGGAGAGATTCAGAAGGTGTCCTGGTTGCTGGCTTTGATGTCTGAATAGGTGGAGCTGCCATTTACAAGGCAGAGACTACCTAGAGGAGGATGAGGGTCATGGAGAATTGATAAGTGCACTTCTATGAAATCTAAGCAGTCACTTGTACTTTCTAGCCAAATTGCAGTGAAGCAGATATAATAATATGGACAAGTCTATCTTCTGGCAAAATCCTTAGACACTCAAGTTAAATGGATGTATCCAAGTCTGATCCCCGATGAATGCCAGATACGAGAGTAGAACGAAGTCTTGTTTGCTCCTTAAACTGAACTGTCAGTCGCTACCCTTTGGTTCTACTACTTATACCACACGAAGCAGGACAGGTACCAAATACTCTTTGGGCTGAGTTTCTTCATTTTATCATCTCATATGTCTGAAGCCTTCCCTGGATCAGCCACTCTGTCAGTACAGCGAGTTGGGTGGTGGAAGGCCTGACGTCATGAGGCTTAGCTCTGGAGCGTGGGCTGTGATAACACAGACCTAAGAATCAGACAGATGCAAACAGGTGCTTTGAGGGAGGCAGAGCAGGGAGGGGTGATGGATGGTGGACATATGGCTGCTTCTTTGTAGAGGGCCATCAAGGAGGGCTACTTGGATCCAATACTGAGTAGAGAATCAGGATGTTTGCATGAAGGAGATGAAGAAGCCAGTCATGTGGGCACTGGGGGAGAGTATTGTAGGTTAAGGAAATTGCAAGTGGAAAGGCCCTGCTCTAGGAGGGGTCCTTTCACATATCCAAGGGCCCTGCAGAGGGCCAGTGTGCTGTGAACAGGGGGAACAAAGGGAGAATGGGAGAGCTGAGATTGGGGCAGTGAGCAGTTAGGTCCTGTAGAGGCTTTTGGGCCCATTCAGGTACTTTGGCTCCTGATCTCTTTAGTCACAGGGGGGCCACTGGAGGGAGCTCTTTGCAGACCAATGATGTGGGCGACTTGGCTTTCAAAGGACCACTCCCTGGCTATGGGGGAAGGGCAGAGTGTAGGATCCAAGGGGCAAGCAGCAGAAGAACACTACAACCAGCATGGTAAGAAGAAGCCAGGTTTCAAAAATGTTTTGAGGGTAGACACGATAGGCTTGTTGACTCAGTGCACGTTGCAAGACAAAAGTCAAGTGGTGCTGATCCTTTGTCTTAAAACAACTGCGAGAATGAACTTGGCATTTATTGAGACCAGGAAAGGATGAAAATAGCAGATCTGGTAGCTAGAGGGAATATTTGTTTCTGGATGTGTTAATTTTAAATGTCCAGCTAAGTAGCTAAGTGGAGATGCTGGACAGCAGCTCTAAATGAGTCTGGTGTTGTGTATTGAGGTCTGGATTGGAGACAGAATGCTGAGAGTCAGTACCGCTTATCTCGTGAGGTAAGGTATGGGAGCTAGCGAAGACAGAGGGAAGAGGCCTGAGGACTTCAGCCCCTGGGTGAGCTGAAATTAACGTGGGAGCCAAGGACAAGCTAGGAAAAGAGAGCAAGGAGAACCCCTGGGAGAAAGGAAGAGAGTGAGAAAGAATCACTGCCGGAGTCAAGTAAAGAAGCAGCCCCACAGGAGATATTCATGCTGCTAGTTGACAGGTCAAGTAACACTGGTAGATAAAGGTCAACAGGAAGTTCACTGCTGACTTGGACAGCACAGTTTTGGAGTAGCGAGGAGGCAGAATGAAGGAGAAGAGAGAAGCTGAAATCTGTAGGTATGTGCAACTCTTTTAAGGAGTCTTGTTATAAATGTGAGAAATTAATCAGAGAAATACCTGGGGATGGCGGAATTACTTTAGATTTGCTCATTTTAATGGACACCATTCTCCTGTGTTTTCTGCTGATGGGTCTGTTCTTCAGAGAAGCACACACAGTGTGGTACTGTAGACCATGCACAGTGACCTAGGTCATGGGTCCTGCACTGACTAAGGACTAGTGATGGAACAGTCTAAGAATGTCTCAGTGGAGATCTCCAGGATGTGGAGGGGCTGGTTACAGTGGCTTATAAATGTCCAAAACCTTGGGACAGTTAGTGTAGAAAAATGTTAGATTCATGCATTGTCCTTCACATTACAGTGGATCCGATGAATAATAAATTTTAAATGATAAAGAGTAAAATTATAAGGGCATTAAAAAGAAACAATAGAAAAAATTTAAAAGTCTTGAGGAAAGGAAGATCTTTTTTAGTATGACACCAAAAATAAATACTCCAAAGAGAAAATGTTGGTAGATTAAATCTCATACAATAGAAAATTCTGCATAGCTGAAAATGGTCATGTTAAGGAAAACACAAAGGGAAATAGTTGTATGCAACTCATAAGACCAATAAATATCTAATTTCCAAAAAATGTATATAGCTTTAAAAAATAATATGAAGACTAATATCCCTATGGGAGAAACACAAACAGGCATTGTAAATTGTCACATCTTGTGTACAAGGTATCTGGTAGTATCTTTCAAAATTAAAAATGCATATGACTTTTCCTAGAAATTCCATTATAGATATTTTCCTGTAAATACACTTCTAAGTGTGTGAAATGATGTTTATTTAGGGTTATTCATGGAAAGATTGTTCATAATAGCAAATTATTAGAGGAAAATGAAAGATGATGTCTCAGGAAGAGACTGGTCTTGCAAATTCTGACATAGCCAGACAAGGAAATACTATGTAGTTATTAAAAAGTGGCAGGAGGAGGATGACAAGTTCAAGACAAGCTTGGGCAACTTAGTGATTTAGTGACCCCCCTGCCTCAAAATAAAAACTAAAAGGGACTGGAGATGTGACCTGGGTGAAACTCTTAGTACCTGAAAACAAAACAAAACAAAGCAAAACATAAAACAAGGCATCTTTCCTGTACTTAGAGCAGTAATATGCGCTGTTAGAAGAGAGATGTTTAGATTTTAGCAAAGGGTATGAAATAGCAATATCATGGTCCATCGTGGTCAGAGAAGCAACACAAGAATAAAGATAAGTCTGCAGCTGTGCTAGAAAGGAGTGATCTGCACTATCTGCAGATGGGAACAGCACGGAATCTCTGGCATGTTCAGTTACAGAGGAGAGGGAAGACCACAAATCACAGCAAAGCTCAGGATATACAAATCTCCCACTAATTACAACTTCAGAAGTCAGTAGCCCACAGGGGAGAGGAGAAGCCACCTAGGTAATCAATCGCAGGGTTATGGGAAAGCTGTTGTAGTCTCCTGTTGTCAGAGGGGCCAAAGTAGGTGTCCTGTTTTGGGAGTAAGCCAGGTTTAGGGCTCTCTGCTTTGAAGTGCTCACGGGGATGAAATGCAACTTTCTTAACTGGGTGGAAGTCATCCCCTACTCTATCCCCAGCCAGATTACATGAGTCCTGCTCTAACAAATGACACAGAGAAAGCGGAGTGTAGCCATTCTTTTAGAAAAAAGAAAGGGGGAAAAAATGCGTCCATCAGGCATCCTGTCAACCTCCAACACTTGCCCAAGGTGGAGGAAATTAGGTGGAGTAGGAGATGCCTATTCATCTGAAAATCATATCTGGGAAAACAGCAACTCAGACTTTTATCAGAGCAAACAGAATGCCTGATCAGAGCTGAGTAAACACGAGCCAGATGGAACCGGCAATAGGATGAACAAGTCCACCTACCTCAGGTACAAAGGGTGGGAGCAAAAAGAACATGGTGTGGCAGTAAGAAGGCATGAAGCAGAGGGTAGGAGAAATTGTGCAGCAATTGTTTTATACTACAGAGTACAACAGTAATGAGATATGATAGAGTAATTTAGTATAAAAATAATTCAGGTTAGCTGAGGATGATATGATAAAAAACATTTAAATGAAAAAGAGAATTTCAAGATCGCAAGACATAAACTAAAGCAGTCATTAAGATCTCAAACATAAATTAGATTTTAATGTTGAAAAGGTATACTACGTACTTATAATAAATGACATAGTCAATAAGGAATTTATGTTCAGAATATGTAAAGAATGCAGAAGATAACCAACAATCCAAGTTTAAAAGGGTCAAAATGAAATGAGGCCTTGATTTACACAAATTTACTCAGCTATGGAAGCTTTATTTATAATCACTCCAATCTGTAGTCACCAAATGCATATCCCTCAATGGGGAAAGGACACACCCCATGGTGCACCTATAAAATGCAGTTGTCTTCAGCAATAGAAAAGAAGAAGTAACAATATGAATGAATTTCAAGTGTGTTGCACTAAGTGGAAGAAGTGCAACACCTACACACTGTAAGATTCCACTTATATAACATTCTGGAAAAGGCAAAACTGTGGGGATATAAGACGGATGGGTAGTTGCCTGAACCTGCTTGTGAAGGTCCGTCTGCCTAGAAAGGGTCTGGCAAGTATTTCAGGGCTGATGTTCTCTAGCTGGACTGTGGTGGTGGCCGTGTGGCTGATAATCCATCTGCTGAGTTCTACTCTAAATGGCTAAACTGCGGCACGGTGGCAATACCTCAATAAGAAAATGGAACAGAGTTTTTAAAAAATAAACTAGAAACACCCAAGCACAGAGAAGATTGTGCAATCAAATTAGCCATGTGGAGAAAAAAAAATAATCACAGAAAAAGTAAATGATAAAGGAAAAAAGATTAAGATACGTAACTGATATGTTTGTGCACAAACACTTCACCATGTGTTTAGCTGTTGTCTCTGAAACAAAAGCAAAGGCACCTACAAATGGAAAAGCCATTTTTGATGCTTCACAAGACAACTTTCCTGAAAAAATACCACGTTTCAGATACCATTCCAGAACTCTTACTGTGATATTTACTACTTCAGCTGCTGAGTTTTATAAATATTGTTTTTTTTTCATGAATCCAGGCAAAAATATAAAAGTCCCTTCCCTCTGCAAAGGAGAAATATCAGCTGGCCTCAGATTTTCCACAGTGGTATTCCATAAAGTATGCAGTATCATGGGAAAGAGTTACCCCAAAATGTTACACGTAGCCCAGATTGCCAACTGTGAAAGGATTCGGGGAGTATCTGTGAGCAGTTTTACAAATTAGAAAATAAATCAAACCACCAACAAATACCCCTAATCAGTGGCATCCCTGTAACGGGTTACAATAAGTAAAGCAAGCAGAATTGAAGAAAATATACTGATTCCCTAGAGAGCACTGGAACAATTTACATATGAAACTTTTGTTTATTGAGTCTAAAACTTGTGGCTACTGATCATACCGCAAATATGTAACTGAAAGTGCTTTTTAAAATATTCTAAAATAATAGAGTATATCCGGTGGTGTGCACCTGTAATCCCGGCACTCAGAGGCCTGAGGCAGGAGGATTGAAAGTTGAAACATCCCAGGCAATTTAACAAGATTGTGTCTCAAAATAAGAAAGAAAAAAGGCTGCGGATTTAGCTTAGTGCAAAAGTCTCGGATTCGATCTTCAGTGCCAGGAGAAAAAACTTTCTAAAATAACAAAACCACTGCTGAGTGTCAGGGATGCTTTGGGTAGAAGAGCTAGTAATAAACTGCGGCATGAAGAGTTTTGTTCTTAGAATGGCTCTTTCTCCCTCTTAGAAGGATCTTTTTAGAAATAGCATTTTTTTTCTTTTGATACTGGGGCTTGAACCCATAGTCTTCACCCTGAGCTATCTCCCAACCCCCTTTTGTTATTCTTTTGAGATAAGGTCTCTCTAAGTCACTCAGTTGCTCAGGCTGGGCTTGAATTTATGATCCTCCTGCCTGAGTCTCCCAGAATACTGAGATGACAGGTACGTGTGACTGTCCTTGCTGGGAAGAGCTCCACTTAGGGTATATCAAAATGAAGTGTCTTCTTCGTCCTGTCATTTTCAAGTTCCAATAAAATTAAATATTCCAATAATTTTAACAAAAATGAATTATATAATGGTGCAATGTTTATGATAACAGCTATTTATTATGTATCTTTGTAACCAGCTATTTACCCTTTCAGCCAAGTATATGCATGGGAAATAATAACAACGTTAATAGCAATGGAATTTGGCCTTCATAGTGCAGTGAGCACATCCTAGGTGTCCTGCGTGCGTTTCTTCATGGGTGCGCAGTGCTTTATTGTAAGTCCTGTCTATCATCATCCTCTCCTTTTGCAGATGGGGAAACTGAGGCACAGTGGAGTCCTGCCCAAGAGCAGGCCTCAAAGGAACCAGGTGAGGTCTAGAAGCTGCCGGTCCAGCTGCTGCCTCCTCCTGCTCTGTGCTGTGTAGCTCTCTCTCATCAGCTCTGGCCAATTCTAGGAAAAGGTACCCCCCTTAACATTTCAATTCTTAATAATATATATGAGTTTAAATAAAAGAGAGTAACTTTTCCTTAAAAATTTTGAAAAAGGTTGCGGAAACACTTTAAATAGGCCAAGATGCAGAGTAGGAGGTGGGAATGGAGAGGATTTTTGCTTCCTTGAATTGATGTGTATTTTACATTTCTTATTTTTTTAAATATTGAAGAGAAAGGAGCGATTTTATTCCAAATGAGACCACTTTAAGCAGGCAAGGCAAATAGTTATTTCTCTGTGGGTTTAATTTACATGTAATTTTTATATGCGGGGCCTTGTTTCCTTTCCTATGAATTTCTGCCCACGTTCATTGTACTCCCATACCTGCTGCTTCTTAAAGTGTGCTGGGATCCACTAACAAGACGAAGACTATTTTTAAAGGCGGCATGGCCAGGTGTGGTGGCGCACGCCTGAAATCCCAGCACTCAGGAGGCTGAGAGAGGAGAATTCCTGCAAATCTGATGCCAGCCTGGGCTACAGTGTGAGTTCAGGGCTTGGCTGAACTACACAGCAAGATCCTGTCACACACACAAAATAATAATAATAAAGGAAAGAAAAAGAAAAAAAACTACCCATAGTACAAGTAACTGGGTAATGGTAGTAAAATAAAATGGGGAAGAAAATACACCCAGAGGGGGAAGAGGTATTATTTTTAAATAATTGTCTTTAAAAGGACTGATGTCAGGTCTTTGTAAACATCACTATGGGACATTACTCAAAGTTCCATCACCGACCCCCTCTGGTCCTCTAGAAATCCTACTGAGAAAAGTTGTACTTATGAAAATAATTTATTTATATAAATAAATATTTTATCACACATTCCAATGGCTGGATGGATTCTCACTCAATTTGGTGAGTATTTGGGGCCTAGATTTACTTCTATTGTGGGCTACCCACTGCACTAGAAATTACATGAGGAGGCCTGGGAGTCGTTTCAGAGCAGCTGGAACTCAAGACAAGAATTATTAAATTTGGAGATTCAGTTTTAAAACAATCTACTTAAAATATAGCCTTTGGAACTGAACAAAAACTTTTAGATTTTTTTAATGAGCCCCTCCGAAAGGGCCACATTACCTGCCAAGCCATGAGAAGTCTCAGACACAATTCTGCCATGAAGAAGCCAAGATGATTCACTTCAGGGATTCCCCTGAGCAGTGACTCATCACTGATTTACTGAGTCATTCAGTGCTGAATGCCATGATTCCACAGTGAGCGCAGCGGGGCGGGGGGGGGGGCGGGAGGCAGAAACAGCAATAGAAGTAGTTTGTATATTGGGTGTTCAATATTCAAATGTTCCTCCATGCGTTCCTCCAATCCTGACAACTGAGCTGTGAGGAAGCAGAACTCCCTGGTCACTCCAGAGATACCCTGAGCACATTACACTCACAGTCGTGAATGGCAGAAGGAGCTGACAATCCAGACCTGGCCACACAATGCTTTGAGTCCCCGCCCCACCCCTGACTCTGTGAGTGGCCTGAGTAAGTTCCTGAACAGTCCTGCATAGTTTCCTGGGCTATAGAATGGGAACATAATAGTGTCCTTGTGGCAGAGCTGTAATGAGGTTTCAATGAGTTCATATATTCAGACTTGGCCTCTGCATGAACCGCCAAAATGTTCACTGTTCTTATCACGATTGTGACACCTCATGGAGCCTGCTATGCTCAACATGTCTTACACATTACATATCAGTGGAAAGATATTTGTGCTACCCCAAAAAATCCCAGCAAATGTGATTGGATTTTTCAACTGGGATTTCTCAATACAGATTTTTCAAATTCTATATTGCTTTATAAAATTAGGCAAGGCTCCAAATCCGAGGTGCTGTGATTGGAAAACACCTGTCACTTCCTTACAAGTCTGCAACACCGATACTCGGATGACAGACAGCAAAGCCCGTCCGGTCGGTCCCTCCTAGGAAAGGAGGTGAGAGCAAGCAGGAAATGGCAACCTTGTCCAGATGCCATGGTGCTCTCTGAAGGATTTAGAATGATGGTTCTTGGTGACGAATCCGGTTCCTCCCTACTGTGCCACGGTCTTAATTCTTAACACTGCTCATCTCTCTCCTCATCATCTGCCATAGTTAAGGTCTCTCAGTCTTCATTTGAGGTCACTAAGGAATCCAACGATGAAGAGGAATATTCTTCATAAGTGGAGGGGGGTTAGACCATGTATATGTGGCACTGACTGATTCAGCTATGTGTGTGCCTGAACTACTGTTGTGATACTTGTGTAAAAGAGGGGTGCTGCCTTAGTAAAGTGCTACTGACTCCGTGCTGTGTCCCACTCTGCTGACCTGGTTGACACGACTAGGAACACACTCATTGTCCACTCAATTTAGAAAATAATGAAAGAAAACAAACCGGCCACCTGTTGACTAAGAGTGGTAGGAATAGAGATGGAAGGATAGCATCAATATTCCCTGTGCTAGAAGAAGCTACAAGGGATTCCAAAGCAGATACAGGAACATACAAGAAAGCCAGGCAAAGAGAAGGACTCAATGACACCACATGGGGTCATGAGAAGTTTTATTATTTACCACTTGTTACACGGCAAGACCCCTGCTCAAGCATCTGGTAATGAGAGGGGGAGGGTACAGGAAGAAGGAGAGGAGGAAGCCTCCTAGCTTAAATTCTCCAGGAGGATGCTTGTGGTAAGCAGGAATTATCCTATCCAGGAGTTCTTTGACTCTTTCTCACCTTCCAGAGGTGCCGTTAAGCTTCTGAATTCCCATTATTGCTCTCCCTGGGCCAATCCTTGCTCTGAGTACAAAATGAGCTCTCCTTTCCTACGTGTGCTGAATGTGTGCACGGCCTCACCTGACTAAGTACCAATAGGTATCGAGCAGAGCATTCTGCTCACACACTCACTGAACCGCCTTTGCCAGTGGTGATGGTGGTGTTCGGATTCTGTGTAGTTGTCGGTGACCGAATGGCGTGCATCATACTACTCAAGGGGTTTCTTCCCGAAGGCAGTGGGGGACAATCACTCATTGGATCCTTATTCTGAAAACATCCAAACCATAACACAACTTTTAGAGTCTGAAGCTGCATTGTGTGCAGGGACCTTCAATAGACTTGCTACATGTCTATGTCACCTAGACGGTTCCCAGAGTTCTCTAGTTGGGCTTTTTTCCTGCCTCGGTTCACTCTCAGAAACAACCTCAACTGCAAATGTGACCATGCTTCTCCCTGCTCTGACCTGTCCTTCAAGTCTTTGGCCTGTGTCTCCTTGTCACAGTGCTATTGTTGAACCTTTATTTATAATCCTGCCCTGCCTGGAATACTCCTTTTACCTGTCATTGCCAGGAATGTTATTACTCATCTTTCAGGTATGGATTCAGCTGGAAATCTCTCCAGGAAGTTTTTCTTGAACTTCTGGGTGATTCTGTGGGAGCCCTGGGCACTGTTCTACATTAACACTTATCTTAAGATTATGTGCTCCTCTTGCAGATGAAACCATGAAATCTCCTTTGGCGAGGGCCTGGCTGTTTGTTTCTAAGCACACAGCACCTAACACAGTGCCTAGCACCACGTAGACACTGATAGGTTTATTGGTTCCCACGGTAATGCAATGTGATGAGAACTAAGTCAATAAGTCTGATCATTCTGCTTGCACAGTGCTGGACTTTCTCCTGAGGCTGAGTAGGGCAAGGTCCAGCACCAAGGCTTGAGGTGACTGACAGCCTCCTGGCAGAGCCAGTCCTAAGCTCCACTGCGGGACACTAACCGCTTGGCCTGTGAAGGCATGATAGAAACCTTTGAGCTGTTTCCTTGGCTCGTGTCCTGGTTAACAGATGGCTGTCTACTGCACTCTTCCCGTGCTCCGTGGTCTCCTGTGCTTTGTGTCTGTCCCTGACACTTGATATGAGCTGGCTACTGCACACTCAGGGCCTTTCAGAGGCTCCACCAGGCCTTGGCAAATGGCCTTCCAGTGTGAGCCTACTGATATCTTCCAGAGATAGTGCTTGAGTGAGGGGCAGGCAGGAAACGTCCTTTGCAGCTCTGCCTCACCTCCCCTGTCCCTTTTGTCTTCTGCTTCCAGCTGATGGGGAGTGTGGAGACAGCGGGGCACTTGGGAGCTGCCCAGAGCACTTGGTGTGCAGATCTGGTGAGAAGGACACAGTGGGCAGTCTTGGATATGCGCAGCAGCCCTCACCTCCCTGCCAGCCCAAAGAAGGGATGCCAGCTCCGCATGATGAATTTAATCATTATATACTGCAAACACACACTGTTAAAAGCTAACTTAAAAAGAAAGAGAGGCAGGGTCGCCATGTCTGTGTCTACCTGATTTTCTCACCCAAATGTATGATCACAGCTGTGCACACACTGTATAAACACACTGCATATATTGTACATACACGCCCCAGAGACACCCCCCACAGAGCACACACACACACTCTGTACTATACAGACACACTACACATAAACCATACACATACCACATATGTCACAAACACCCCATACAGACACACTATCATGTATACATACAGGCATACAAACTACTCATACTGCTCATACCACCTGTACACTAAATACAGCACACATATTACACATGTACACATCACATACACATATACATACACCATACATATACCATATAACACCACACACCCCACATATACTGCACCACATACAGTATCACACATATACCATGGGCTATATATTATATACACCTCCACACACCACACAGACACATACCACACACCAAACATTTACTTCACAATACATACACACCACAAACAACATGTACACACATACACACCATGCCAGGCATACCACAAGCACTGTACATTGTATACCACATACATAGGTCACACACCCATAGGTCACACACCCATACTAAACACATAGCACACATACCATGAGTACACACACACACATTCCAGGTACTCATATATCATACCACATGCACACATCAGAGTATATACATACACATATACACCAAACACAGTACACACCACACGCGCAGAAGGTGCACACATTTTTATTTCTTTGGCAATACAGCTCCCATGTCAGAATTTGTCTTAGGGACAAATGATGGGAGCGTAATGATACTTTCTCATGTCTGGCCCCTTAGAAAAATGAAATTATTTACATTTACACTGCAGCCATAGGTCAGGGAGATGCGGAAACTGTCATAGGTCAGGGAGAGCTGGGCATGGCTTTTGTGACAAGAGCATATGTAGTTGGGACACTCAGAGGTTTTTTTTCTTTTTCTGCTTTGAGTAAAGACAAAAGCTGAAATCAGAGAATGAGAGGAAGATGAGCATGTTATTATTTCAGCAGTAGTGAAGCTGCTTATGGGATTTATCACTTTGCTGAGTTCCAGTCACTCCACAGTTGCTAACCTTATGCTGTGCAATAGGAGGGTATTTGGTACTGGTTTGGGTCACTTGTCCTGAGTCTTGTCAATGTGTGTGCTCCAGCGAGAGGCCAAAGGAATATGCTGCTGTTTCACCTGTGCTCAGGTGGCCAACCAAACCCAACTTGAATTTTGAAATTCACAGCCCAGATATGCATGAAACTCTGGAACCAGTTTACCCACACCACACATGCATGGGTGCTCAAGGCCTTGCTCTGTACATGACATACATGCTGTATGTGGTGTGACCACTGTGTGATACACCCTTCAAATTGGGAGGGAAAATTCGACTTAACCAGGAAAATGTAGTTTTCTTTCATCAGAACTTCCACCAAGGAAGGAAGAACTTCCGAATTTTTGTTACAACACATTCAATTCACTATCACTGGTGTATTGTGTATTCAGGCTGCTGTAACAAAGTCCCACTGGCTGGCTGGCTGAAACAACAGACATCCAGATGTCTGAGTTCTGGAGGCAAGGGCCTGAGATCAAGGTAGAGGCAGGGTTGGTTTCTCCTGGGCTTCTCTGGCTCACAGATGGAAACCTACTCTGTGCAAGTGTCTAGGTCCAAATCTTCTCCTCTTATAGGATACTTGTCACACTGCATTAGGGTCCACGCTAGTGACCTCATTTTACCCTTAACACTTTAAAGACTTTGTCTCCCAATACAGTCACAGCCTGACATATTAGGAGGGAAGATTTTAACGTAAAAATTTGGAGGTTGAATGAAGATAACTCAGACTATACCAGCTGGTAGTGCTTAAAGTCTTCCTCCTATTTTTTTATCAAAGGAAAAGAAGATTTAAATTAGGTGGCATTCTCTGCCATAGAATACCAATAATCCAGTTCCTGTTGAAATTAATTTTACGTAAGAGAATTTTCTAACATATCCCTTGGGGTTTCATTAAAAGCAATAAATTCTGTGTCTAGGTCTCACAATATGGCCCTGGGTTGAGTGTAACCGTGCTGTCTTGTTTAGTCCAACAATGACAGACCAGTTGCACATTAAATTCTATTATGTATCCTAGAGTGAATAGGTTAGGTGGAAGTCGGTGGCAAATTATTTTGGGGATGGTCGAAATTGGTTTTTAAGTTGCAGGCAAATTGTGTGCGATTGGGGACTGACGTGATCACCAAGCCTTCCAACCTGTTCCAGGCATATGGCCCTGGACTCCTTCCCAGCAGGTTGGATGGGAAATTTCTCATTAATCCAGCCCTGCTGCCAGTGCTCAGAGCACTTTGGGAATTCCCAGAAAGCCCTGCAGCAGAATAATTTCCCTGCCAGGAGAGTCTCAAACTTTAGCTTTTAGAAACCTCCAGTTGCTGTGCAGAGCCAAATCAGATGAATAATGAGGAATCAAACTGAGTGGTACTGCAATATATGAAAGGGAGGCTCTTCTGAGAGAGTTATCATGTTTGTTTACATGCACAATGTAGAATCTGCTTCAGAAGATAATTCCAAAAGATGGTTTGCAGAAGAGCTCATGAGCAGTGTCTATGGGCCTGAAGTAATTGCATAACCTGTGAAGGTCGCAGCACTCAGTGTATTTATGTGGTGGCCATTTTTTAAAAGTTGGTCTTAATTCCATTTCCCCTTGTAAATAAAGAGGAACAAACATTTTCTGAGTACATATTCTGGGTCCAATAATCTGCTAGGCACTAGAGAAGAGATGAAAAATGTACAGGTCCTAGTCCCTATGCACTAGTGACAAAACTGTAGACCCATGTGTTCAGGACAACTAATATTATCATAGTTGTACCCCAGGTTGTAGCTAAGACAACGGAGCTTGCAGTTGTACTTTCTTTCTTTGGAATGCACAGAGAGCCAGAAAAGGATGTAAGAGAAGAGTTGGTTACCCAACAAGATCAACCTTCTGCCCAATTCAACAGCAGCCATTTCAGAGTTAGACATTTTTACTTTTTGCTCTTATGAAACTCTAAGCTTATAGAATTAAGCTTGGGTCTGTCCCTTGGTCTGTTTATCAATGCTGTAACCAAATACCTGAGGCTGGATACCTTATAAGTTAGCCTTATTAGTTCACAGTTTTCAAGAGTCCAGACATCATGGTGCAGGCTATGGTGAAAGCTTCAGAACAGATGGATGGGGGTCGTATGGTGAAATAGAAAGCCAACTGCAAAAGAAGCCAGTCTTGATATTTTGTGATAAGGCTCTCTTGAAAACTAAACAGGGTCCCATGAAAACTACACCAATACCTTCTAGGGGCAGCTTCCTTCATGGTCTCCGACTAGGCCCAGTATACTAAGAGTCCTACTCCCTCCCAACCCACCACACCGGGGACCAAGCTTGCAATACAGGAACTCTTGGGGACCACATTCAGACCAAATGCACACAATAGCAAGTGCATTTTGATGTCAAGGGAGGGAGAGGTGGCCAGCATTGCAGGTCAAAATGTCCAGGTGGAGTCCTTTACACACTTCTAGCCAAGTTGTATAAGTCAGCCTGTGCAGACTTCGCGTCAAAAGTGTTCTACTGGGTTCCCCATTCCCATACACTGGCATCCATCCCATGAGGAGTTTGGGAATTGTGGTGGTCGTCAGGACCGTGGCCCTAGACTTGGTCTCAGAGAAGGTCTCCAAGGAGGCAGCTTTGAAGCTGCTCCATGGAGGTTGGTAGGAGAGGTTCTGTGCCCTGTAGGTAACATAAACCACATATAACATCACATGTACATCTGCTTTGTTCCATGTTTTTTCCTCAGGTCCATCATGCGAAGCTAAGAACAAGGTCTATGGTAAGAAAATGGAAAAGAAGCTAAATATCCACAGGAGGAAGCTGGTTAAATAAACCATTATGCACTCATAGTCTGGACTATCATAGTACCATAGAATTATGTTGATGAAGAACCTTTTAGCTTCTAGGATAATGACTGAAAAAGACAGGCTTTATGCCTCAGGTCACATTAGATCTCAATGATGTCTGAATATGTAGTTGAAACCAACAAAAACATGAACTGGCAATTTCTTTCTGAGTGTGGGGTGTTGAGTTTTTAATTTTTGTGTATCTCTGAATGTTCATATAGACGACAGAAAATGTTAAATTATTTGAAAAGTGACAGTTCTACCAAACTAAGAATCCACTGGCTCTCTGAGCTTGTTGCTAAATTTTGTAGGTTAGGTCCCCCAGAGGACAAAGATTTTTGTATTAAAAAACCCATTAATGTCTGTTGTAATATATAACAGTGATGCTTATTTTGGAGGACTGATACCTGCATATAACATAGCTTGATCCTTTCCGGTCCCTTTTGTGTCTTTCCTTTTCCTCCACTGTCCTCTATTGCTCCCTGGCCAGATATTAAACCATCGGAAGAACTACAAGTCCAGAACCAAATCAATGGAGAATAAGAACACATAGCAGCTGAAACTGCAGGGCCCTTCCATAGTGTCAGAGCTCACCTTGTAGAGAACTTATTCACCCAAGGAATATTTACTGAGCAAACTGTCCAGGCACAGATTGTGCATAGACAAGCCTCTGCCCTTGTGCTTACCTTTTCTTCTCTTTGTTAAAGAGCCTCTGTGTGTCTTCTCTTTGAAGTTCCTTCTCCCATTGTCTACAAGGCAGACTTGGGGGGAAGGAAGGGCTAAACTTGAAGTGAGCTGGGCTCCACTTTATCTCATGGAATCCCACCATCACTGTGTGGGGATGGCTTAAAGGAAGAAATGAGATTAGAGGGTTTTAGGCAGCTTTTCCTCACTCTGAAACAGACCTGAGGTAGCAACTTAGACAAAAAGTTTATTTTGGCTCACAGATTAGAGCTTCCAGTAAATTATCAGGCTGGCCCATGGCTTTCAGATCTCTGGTGGTGGTGCCAGATGGCAGTGATGGGAACCATGTGACTGAGAAAAACTGCTCATATCATGGTCAGGAAGCAGAAGTGAGCGAGGAAGAAACTGTTCCCACAGTGTCTTCCAAGGGCTCAGCCCTGTTACCTACAGACCTGTCCAGTGGTGCCACCTCCTACAGCTTCCACCACCTCCAATAGTCCTGCCTTGAGGAGCAATCCTTCAACACGTAGACCTTCAGACAATATTTATTACCCAAAATATAGCAGAGAGGGTAACTTATTTAAGGTCATAGAGCCATTAAGGCGCAGAGTACAAAAGAACCTGTGTTTTTCCCATGATGCTTTCCTTTAAAGTAGCATAAAAAGGTCAAGTTCAGCTGGATGTGATGGTACATACCTGTCATGCCAACGTTCTGAGAAGCTGAGGCAGAGGATTGCAAATTCAAGCACAGCCTGGGCAGCTTAGCGCAGCTCTGACTCAAAATTAAAGTGTTCAATCTCTAGTGTCACCAAAAAAAAAAAAAATCAAGTTCTTTCATTGTAGAACTAGCATTGTATTTCCTCAGCTTTATTAACACGTCTAGACTTAGGAATTGTTCAGAATTTCCAGATCCACCACATCTGAGGAGGCTTGCTGCCATTCTTGGTTTAAACAATTTTTAGTTTCCACAGACAACCAAACAGCAGTAAGAAACTCTAGACATTGTTTTCTTCCATTCATCTTCCCGTAGGGCTTTTCAGCCACTCTGATCCTATAGCATAGCAGAGATCACCCCCATAGAGAAAGTCAGGGAGCTGGTCTGAAATGAGAGGAACATTGCAGGTCTGTTGATAGGCAGCATCTTGTTTCTGTGCTGCTGATACAGGAAAATAAAACTCCCAACCTGAATGGTATCAGACGGGTTTGTGTTCTCTAAAACTGAAGAACGAATTTTAGGAACAACAGGGGTTAAGAGCAGAATATATTTATTGAGAGAAAGAAAGCTTCTGTCCAAGAGAGGGACAGAAGGGGGGCCCGAGTGGGTTGCCCCCTGACACTGTCTTTTCCAGGGACTTCTATAGGGAAAAACCATGAGGTGAGGCAGGTCCAAGGTAGGGGAAATGGTCTGCCAATAAAACTCCAAGGATAAATACTTAGGTAAGACTGAGTGAACTGGGATCGAATGGGAAAGCAAGTCACGTAACAAGCAGGCATGAATGCTGAGCGGGGGTTGCTCCAGTAAGGGGTAGGGTCAAGGACTCTTCAAGGTGGTAGCTACCTATTTAATACTATTAAATAATCTTTTTTTTTTTTTTTTTGGCGGTACTGGGGATAGCTACCTATTTAGAATATCAATCCCTACTGTCCATCCCTGGGGAGGTATATGGGTGTATTTGTTTAGTCTTTTTGTCTTGAGATCTGGCCCACAGGTATCTTAATCTTTTATGTTGGCTACTTCGAGGGCCCAGCCCTGTCTGACTGCCTATAATATTTCTGTCTACCTCAGCTGCCTATAACACCACTGCCTCATTTCCTTTTACCCAGTGCACTCCACCAAACTCTTTCTTTTCTCAAAACGTTGTCTCTTCTCTTTTTGAGGGTGAAACTCAGGAGGTGGGCCTACTTGGGGCTGGGTAACATCACTCCCATGGCAGCTCACAAGCTGTCCTTTGGTGATGGCGTTCCCTACTCCCCAAGCAACCACTTTCCTCTTTTAATGTATTTTTTCTATATTGTCAGCTAGCACTTGCAATTATCTTATTGCCTTTTTGCTCATCTGTGTGTTATCTGTCCTCCCCCTAGAAGGGCTTGATTTCCTGTGGTGTTGTTTTGGCCCTTGTAGCAAATAGAACAGAACCTGGCATATAAAAGGAACTCAGCAAATATATGCAAATGAGGAATTTGCCTCCACAGCCCTGAGATAAGTTTGTTCCAACACATCCAACCTGAAATGGAAGGGTTTGGGTAGTGAGAGAAGAGATAATGAAACTAAAATGTCACTGTCAGAAGCTTGAACACAAGGTCACTTTTTAACTATCTAGAATTCTCCACTCATTTCTTCCACATATTGACTCCCATCCCACTCAGGATCTGAATCTGAAGGACTTCTCTCAAATACCTGGACCACAGTATCCATTTTCTCCACAAACATAAAGACAAAATCACTGTAGCAGCAGCACCTGAAATACCCCTCTCTCGGGAAGCACAGTGCTCTTCCCTGCCTTGCCTTTTTTGTTTGCTTGTTTGTCTTCCTTGATAAAAGACTCAACCTTTTCACAAGGGGAACTTCTCCTAGGTTTCCTGACTTCACTGATATCATAAAAAAGAGGCCATCACATCTCATGATGAGAGAAGAAGGGACTGAGATCCGAGGGTGACCCAGTTACAATGTTTGTGTTCTGTCCCAGGGAGAAATCCAAAGTTGAAATCCAGTAGTCACTGATAAGAAGATCTGGAGATAGAAGCTGGCCTGAATTCCGAATAGCAACAGGAGAGAAGGAAGTCTGAGAACAAGCTGGTGTTCTTCCAAAACCTATTTATTGTGTGAATTCCTGGAAGATAAGGTGGCCCTGAGAAATAGGCTCACCCAAACAACGACGGTACAGAGGAGATCCACAGAGCCAGAAAAACAAACCCAGCAGCACATCCACCCTTGGACAGAGGACAGAGTCTATCCTTGCTTGGTCAAGTATTTGTTTTGTTTGGTGGTTGCTGTCACTGTTCCTCTTGACCGGTTAAACTCTATAAAGTGATTAAAACTTTAATGTAGGTTCATTCTACAATTTTCTTCCAAGTAACAATAGCAGCGGCATTTGGTCACCTACTATTAGACACACTGAAATTGAACTCATCTAATTGTGTGCCTGTCAGTGCCACAGCCTTAGAACATTTTGGTGGCTGCACTTAGGTGTCTGCTCAGGTCTCCAGAGGCATGTCTCAGAGAGGCATCATAAGAGGGTTTGAGAAATTCTATATTACTGAACTAGTTTTCATGTGGGAAAAACAGGACATGGATCATGGGATTTCATCAGCCTGCTTTAGGCTGTGGAAATGCAGTAGTAAAATGCAATACAACAGAAGGAACCATAGCATTTTTTTTTTTTCCGGTACCGGGGATCGAACTCAGGACCTTGCACTTGCCAGACAAGCGCTTATGCCACTGAGCTATACCCCCAGCCCCTGAACCATAGCATTTAAAAGTCTAACATTCAGTTTGTCTCAGTGAAAGATGGACACAGAGGAATCCCTCCAACAGACACTAACAACATCATCAATTCGTGAACCTCTTTTATCCAAAATATTGCACTGAAATCTCACTGAACACAATCTCTCCATGGAAAGTTAAAGTTCTCTAGCTGTGAATATTCTCTAAGTGCAGACATTACTGAGGTGGCTCCTTGTGTATGATTTCTTATACTTTGCCTGTCAGATATCATTGCTGAAACTGCTAATGAGTTTATACCCTAGATCAATAAGAGTAAGAACATTTGTAAATGCAAAATTGAAGAGCCATATAAACTACACTTTAACAGTCCCTATTGTTAGCAAAAAAAGTTTAAAGATTCCCGAGGGGTATTTATTTGGACACTAAAGAGAAAGTGTGACCGAGAGAGAGAGAGAGAGAGAGAGAGAGAGAGAGAGAGAGCGAGAGAGAGAGAGAGAGAGAGAGAATGCTAAAATAGGGCAAACAGAGACGAGCTACAAGGAGATCTGAGTTCTCATCCTCCCTTTTGATCTTGGGCTGTGTCAGATCTCTGGCCTTCTACATTATCTTGTCTATAGAGAGATGTTTTATTTGGGGGTTCATTTGAGGGGATCATCCCTAGAGCCCAGGCTTTATCAGCCTATGTAGAACAAAAATGTCTCACCTACACTGTTAAATATACAAATAAATAGTGTATAAATAATAAACAGCTGATCATTCAATAATTAAAACAATGCTCTCAAATCTGAGCAATACCATAATGATGACAACTGATATTTTTTAACAGCATATAAGGTCAGGCACTGGGGTATAAGCCTTTTCTTGTGGAATTTTTCCATTAGATTTCGTGAAAACCCAATGGCAGAAGCAGCATTATAAGCCTCTCTACCCTTTTTTCTCTTTTCAAGCAAATGTGCAAAACCAAGGCTCAGAAAATTGCTACCACTTCCAAAAGTGATAAAGCTGAAAGTTGGCAGAAGTGAGCCCAGGTGTTCCTTCTGGCTGTGGAAATGTTCCTCAAGAGGGCCCCTCTTTCAGGAGCAGACTGCCTGTTTCCACCAATGTTCTCTGTAAGGCCTGGAGGGAGGAACTGAGATCTCCCTGGGTTACACATGCAGATACATCTTCATGGAACAGTCCCACAGAAAGAGATTCCTTGCAGGCTAGCTGAGGCGTTACCTTGCAGCTGACTCTCGATCATACATAACTGCCACCCACACGAGACTGAGTGCTCTGAGAGGAGGCCAGACACTGCCCCATCACCTAGTGACTCATCTAATTGCACAGCTTTTGGTGCCACAGCAGTAGAACATCTTGGTGGCCTGACCAAGGTGTCTGCCCGGGGCTGAAGGGACAAGTCTATGAGATGCAAAGTAAGATGTTTAGAGCAGTTGCGTTTTGCTGAACTAAAGAGCATGTGAGAAAGACAGGGGGGAATGAATGGAATGCAGCCTAATTTCAGATGATTGGGTAGAAATGAAGCCTGGAGAAGAGATTCTCTAGGCAAAACAAACAAAAACCTTAAAATGAAGGAAGAGTTTCAAAGCCTGGCCAGGGACAAAATCATTAACATCATTCATTTAAGAATTAGAGATTTTGTGAGCGCTGTACCAAGCCCCAGGGAAGAAAGGTGTGTGAGAGAAGTTGCCTTATTTTCATGGAAGATATCAGTTATTAGAACTCTCTCTTTAGGATTCCTAGGAAATCTCACAAGTGACGTGCATGAGGCATCTCTTAGTTTTGAAATCAGAATAGCAAACTGGAGTTTAAATCTCCTCCTTGCCCATTTGAGGCACACTGCAATTCTGAAATTCAGTTTCCTCTTTGGTAAATCAGATGTCATTTCTACATCACTGTGTCATTCCCAAGATTGATATACCTCATTTAAATGTAATTTTAAGATTATTTAATAAGTAGAGTAATAAATACATTGAGTTTATTTGGGGCTCCATGAACAGATTTGTCTCTTCCACTCAGATTCAAAAGTTTTACTCACCAACCCACACAAATGCCTTGCATTGTTAAAAAGTTGGCTGATTAAACTTATCCCTTGCTTCTGTTTTTCAAATTAGACATGCTCCATTATTTTACTGGTTTTGATTTCTAAAATGAGACATGTTCCATTGTCAGTGATGCCACAAGGGTGTACGGGTCGAGGATTGTGGAATCCTTTGTGGCTCTTGGATGCTACAAACAAAGCACTGAGTGTTTCTCTCACCTGAAAGGCTGCTTCCAGACTGAGACAATGGGGATTTTTGATAGGTTCCTTGGTGCTGGGACCAAGCAAGCCTCAGCACTGACAGATTTTCCTCTTGCTGTCCACAGCATGAGAATCACAGAGAAGCATAGGTTTCCAGACAATCTCTGGACAGTCTCCTGTGTATTAGGGAGCTGACTCAAATCCTGGTAGTGCCCACAGTGGGCATGAAGCAAGTCCTTCTGTTTATGAGCTGTCCAAAGTCAGGTAGGCTTTGTCTAACTGGCTCTGCGATTTGCCAATTAATATGGGTGTGTAAGCAAGGCTGGCGGAGGGCCAAATTGTGCCGTGTGTCTTCCTGGTGTTGGCTTCCCTGCTTCCTATGTCCTTACCTGAGTGCTGTCTTGCTCTTCCCACTCCCTGCCCTTTGCTGATCACTCATTCTCGGTTCCTGCCCAGCCTTCCCATATGATCCTTCGAAGCCCGTCTGGACTTGTGTACTTTAACCATCTTTTAGTGTTTCCTAATTTCAAGTACTCCTTAGGACTGAGAAGCCTGAGTTCAATGTCTAGAGAGTTCTTTCTGCTTTCCACAATGGAAGAGCTGTCTAGGCAGAGTATCTCAGAATTTCTGACCTGCCAGACACCTTGACAGGTCTGAGTCAGGAGGTTCATGAAGTTTCCATGAATTGCTACTCAGCCTACATCCCAGGGGGAGTCTTGGGATCAAATATGTTGGAGAAGTAACTAGAGTCCTTGTGTGAGCATGATAAAAGCTATTAAAATTGTAATTTTATATATTTGCATTCTTTCATAACAGAGTTACAATATTCATGAAAGATTGGCTCTACAGATAATTTGACCAGTAAGCTAGTGGCCTTCAGACAGTACTATGAGTTGCTGTGCATAAAGACATTGAAACCTGCCATAACGCCACCCAGACTTTAACTAGGTCTTACGAAACATATGTTGGGGTGGTTAGAGCCAGGAGGACATGTTTGCAATGGTGGCAATTTAGATACCTTGCAAGATAGGGAAGAGGGGTTTGGCAGTCAAGGTTTACATAAAAACAGCCTTGAATATATCAAGATATTTATGAGGATAGGGATCTTTACTTACTTGGTAGCCGCCTAGAACATAGTAAGCTCTCAATAAAACAATTGAATAAGTGAATAAACGAATGAGAGACAGTCACTGAGACACATCCTTTCCTATTCTCTCTATTAATTGAAATCACAGAGTTGGATGAAAATGTTGGCTGGATATTTACTTCCTGTGGGTCATTTGCTATCTAAAGGGCACTCATGACCTGTGTGGCTTTTGTAAGGGGTGTGTAGTGGTCAGTTGATTGTGTCAGCCTGAGAAGTTTAGAAGCTTAACTAAATTTGGTCAGCAATTGACTCAGCAATTGTACACTTTAGGGTGTAAAGGACCCACCCTAGGGTGGATCATCACCTAGATTATACAAAAAGGAAATGAGGAGGGACAGAGGGGCTTCCATTCTTTGGAGGAGCTCCCGTGTTCACCTTTAGTTTGGACATCATCTCTTGGCTTCTAGTGCAGACTCTTCAGCTTCCACCTTGGATCCTTCAGCCTTCCAGTGTAAACTCATCAGCCTTTCATCACAGAGCCATTGGCCTCCTGATAGGACTTGCACAGAATGCTGCAGTGAACCCCAGACCCTGGACGGAATGTTTTGGTCTCCAGTGTGCAGACACTCTCCCCACGCTTCCTCATCCAACTCTGTGGCTGACCACTGTAAGCCAATCTTTTAATTTCTTATACATTTGTATCTCTTGTGTTATATCTGTTTTTCTAGTAAAGTCCTAACTGATACAGGGTGGGGTATCTTCTGATCACTCACCATCTGAGGGCTGGTTGTGAAAATGGACTCAAGGGTCTGTATCACTTCCCAAAGGTTTCCCCAGGGCTGTATCACTCTCCAAGGAAAGAATTACTGTGCATCTCTTCTCTACTTACCAGTACAGCTTTGTGCCTTGTGTGTCACAACTATCACTTCTCAGTGTATTTTTCATTTTGTTAGGAAAAGGCAGTGTCCAAGATCTGACACTTGTGTGTATTTACTTATTCTCCTTAATATATGTATGGTTAGTATATCCCTTCTCTGAGACACTAACAGTAAATTCTAAACTGAGCAGGAGAAAATGGCCAAAGAGGAGAACCATGCTGAGTGGCCTTGGGAAAATTCCTTCATTCCTTGAATTTGGTTTCTATATATGGGTAAATCAGTTTCCATCATGTTAGGTTCCTTCCAGGTCATCCAACTAGACCCCTGCAGGGGGGGTAAATGGCCCCTCTGCTCAGTGCACTGAAGATAACTTGGAAATGGCTAACGTGTAAGAACTGGGAATGTAGATCATGGCCCTTTTAACTTTTTCCACAATACAGATATGGGAAGGTAAACAGTCATGAGAAAGGAAGGACCTTCAAGAGAAAACAATAGTAGCCTTATTTGTGTCTCCACCTGTTAAGATGAACTTCCCTGGGCTACTTACCAATGTTGCATGTGCATTACTGTTCTTTCTCTGCTGCATTTACACAGTCGTTCAATAAATATTTATTCAGCAGACACAGAATTGAACTGGCTCACTCTCTGCAGTCATGTATCTGGGCTTCATGCTTTCTTGTTGGTAAACTTTCCTCTTTAGCAAAAAGAGTGGTTTTTCTAGACTTGAAGCTTACTTTCTCCGGAGGCCAGGTTGCTAAGACTGTCCTTGAGGTGCTTGACTGCTCTCAGAAACAGCCAGGTTGTCTTTACCACAGAGGGCTGATGTGCAGCTCTCCGTGGCCCCAGATGAGGGCTCTGCTCTGGGCCCACCTTGCACTCCTCATCTTCAAACCCGCTTCCCTCCTTCCAGTTGTAGGTCCCTGGGTACCAAGGCAACAAGTGATGCTTGGGGCCCTATGGAGCAGGACCAGCAATTGCTGTGGTGTTTGCGGCCTGCTGGCGCAAAGCCTTCAGCCACAAAGAGATGATATAGTGCGGTGTTAAGCACAGAGTTCAGAATTCTGTGAAATATAGGTTTTTACCAAAATAAAACATTAACTAATTTTGAGAATTTCTTCAAGTTTACTGGTTCCCTGACATGTAAGTGACAATAATAACTACCTTGCAGAATTGGTGTAGAAGTCTGATGAGACAAATTATATTAATTTTTGCCCAAAAAACAATAAATATTTCCTCATGAATTCTCCTCCAGCTGAATGTCATGCACTTTATTCTTGCATGTTGTTATGGTTTGTGTCTGCATGTTCCCCCAAATCCTCATGCAGTGATGGGGTGGCTTTTAGAGTTTATGACTGATCCATGATCCAATGCTGGGATTATGGCTGTGAGAGCTATACCCACCCTAGGGCGGATAGTTTGTATATGTAAGGGAGAGAAAGAGGCTGCTGACTCTCATTCCTCCCTTCTTGTGCTTTTTGCTTTCCTGTTACTGCCACCATGAACTATTACCCTCTGCCATGTGCCACTCTGCCTCAGAACCAGCCAAGTATGGACTGAAACCTCCACAAACTGTAAGCTAAATAAACCTTTCCTTCCTTCATTTTGGGTGTTGGGTATTTTGTCTCAGCCACGAGAAAAAAGTAACCAAGACACATGGCCAGCTTCTACTCAACTTTCAAAGTTGCATTCTTATGAGATTCTCTTTGTCCACCAGTCTTACAGTTTATTATGTATTTTATGTAACTACGTTAAGAAAGTAAATATTTTATCATTTTTTATTTTCCCCCAAAGCCTGGGATAATTGACTGCCCATCTTATGTAGTGCTCAACAAACAAATAAATAAACCTAACTTGTGAAATGAATTAGCGAATGAATATGCCATGAAGTAATAAATAAATATGCTAGAAATAGAAATATCTACATATAAATGACTAATGGGCATGTTAACTGATAGAAATATAATTTATTGACAATATTCTTATAGTAAGTTATTGATCCAGAATATATAAAGAACCATATAGATCGGCAAAAAAAGAAGTAATTCTGAATATTAGTAAAGGTAGAAACATTTATCTACTATTTATCAAATGCTCATTATGGCTTCATGCTTGATGGGATCTAGGCTTTGTGGATGTCACCCCACTATTTCTCTACTCAACCACTGAGAATGTATTATTTCCAATTTTTAGACAAGGAACCTGAAGCTCACAGTAGCTGAGGTTGAATAACTGGGTAGCCAGGACGTATACTCAAGTTTCCTTCTGTTTGTATTGTTTGTGTTATTGATTTTGCTCTAGTGAAGAATAAAGTCTTATCTCTCTTGGCAAAAAAAGTTCTTTAGCTGCTTTTAAACCCATGTTTGGAGAATAGCCTTCCACTTTTCCCTGAAATTCCCTATCCAATAATATCAATGCACTCAAATGTAAAGAGAACCCCCTACTGACCATTTTTGCAAGAGGGTCAGCAACTGATCATAAGTCACTTTTGGAACTTTAGGTCATTCAAAGTGAATGTTTTATTGAAGGCTTAGAAGGAGAGAGCCATTATGGGATTATCTCTAAGAATGGTAATGTTTCTGTTTTTCCAAACATGTGGCAAATTATTATGGTATGGGAAAAGATTTGTAGTATTTCCCAGAAACCTGAGGTAGAATACTTACTTTTACTGTTGTTATATCAGATCCTGAATATCTCCCAAGGGATCATATATTTAGATTTGCTCACCAGCCTGTGGTACCATTGGAATGTGGTGAACTTTTAGGAGGTGGGGCCTAGTGGAAAGAAGGTAGGTCATTACAGACATGGCCTTGAAAGGGACTATGGGACTCCAGCCCTTTTCCTTCTGTCTCTGCTTTGTAGCTGCCATGAGGTGAATAGGCCTCCTCTCTCCACTGTGCATTTCTTCGCCTTCTTTCTTTCTAGGCCAAAAGCAACAGGGACAAGTAACCATAGACTGGAACCTCTGAAACCATGAGCCAGGATTAATCTTTCTCTTTATAAGTTGTTTCTCTCAGGCATTTCTCTAAGTGTTAGAAAACTGCCTAACATTAATGGTTTCCTTTATTTGTTCATCTGTAGCTGAGAACTCAGAGAGATTCTTCTCCAAGGCTGGGATTTGAGAGACCATTCTGAAGGGAGCAACACTCATATCTGAGGCTGTTCATATTCAATCACATAAACCTTCCCACTAGTGGGGAAAAATCTGACTGGATCCACAGGAAATAGATTGAGGGGCTACAGAAAACTGTTTCTTACATTGCTTCTTATGTTGGTTAAAGAGTTAGTACTGGGGAGACCAACAGAGAGAAGTATGACCAGGGAACACTCAGTTGCAGATATAGTGGGCAAAAGGAGATTATTTGGAGTTCCCAGCCTTTCAAAACTCCCTGAAAATTCCTCCACTTGCCCTGTTTACATCCCATGATCATGGAAAGTTCCTGCTTGATCATTTCTTAAAAGGAGATTCTCAAGGACGTATCTGAGGAAGTGACATGGGTGGGGTGTTGAAGGCACTTCTCAGATTGGCAGTCTTCCTCTCCATACCAGTTCAGTATTCTCCTCCATGGATCTGGGGCCTTGTATTGCCATGTGTGCTGTAAAAGCCAAATGGGAGGCTTTTAAATTATTTCTGTTGCCTACAAAAGAGAAATATTACCCACAGTAACAAAATCATCAGATTTTATTTGCCACAAGTTAATTCTATATACTTCAGAGCTTTGCTTTAGAGGATATCATTTAGAAAAATGGGATAGCTTTTGGTTGGCTTAAAAGTTTCTATTGTCAGAACACATTACCAGGAAAGTACAATACAATGTAAAATTACCAGGAATGATGCTTCAGCCCTATTTTGACTTTATTTATAAAAAACAAATTAATAGCAAATGAATAAAACTTTTAAACCATTATCTGAGTAATAATACTAAACAAAACAACTAATAAAACAGCCGCATTCAAACAGCTGTTTAAGAAAAGCCAATGATATTTCATCCATTGTCAAATCTGGCATTTGAGCAGAATAAAGACCAAAGTAAATATTTATTGACTCATGTGAGAATACTAAAAATTCCTCTTTTATAAGTAGAATAAGCAAATAAACCATGATTTATAAAAAACCCTGGCTAACTAAATCAGCTAATGAGTCTATTCAAAAAATTCTTATCATGTAAACTGTGAACTGACAATTATAATTGAAAATTACCAGTTTCTCTATGAATTTAATATACATATAGTTAACCACCTGCTTGACTGTTATACAGAGCCATTTAAATGTGTAAATGGATGTACAAATGTTTGAAGGCTTCTGAACCAAAAGCATTAATTGCCAGTCTGTGTTAATGGAAATACACAGAAAGAATGCATGCCTCTCTCTATAATAAACACAAAAAACCCCTGGGCTTTGGTATCTCTGTGCTAAGCACACATGAAGCTTTTCATAGGAAAAGCTCATTTGAGGGATTGAAGTCTATCCATCCCAGCTGGATAGGGGAAAAGGAGAAAGGAAAATGTTTATCATCAGGGTACGATGGTCCACACTTACAGTCCTAGCTACTCAGAAAGCTGAGGCAGGGGCTCCCTAAAGCCCAGGAGTTCTAGACCAGACTGGCCAGCATAGCAAAACTTCCATCTCTCAATAAAAAAAGAGTACATTCACTTGCTCTTAGAAGTACTTTCACTTGCTGCATTTCTAACACTTTCCTGGACAAGTGGGGGGGGGTTGGGGGAGGAGCCGAGGAATGAGGGAATGCTTTGCAGTTCAGCCCAGAGAGCTAAAGAACAGGGAGCAAGAGGCAAGGTGAAGTTCAAAACCATCTTGGTGGGAGTATCAGTGCCCAGTTCCTTCCTGTGGACATCCAGGTGAACAGCTCTATGCTTCCCTTTAGTGGTCTCAGGCCCCAGTATGACTTCTCTTGCACTGGTTGCTCCAGTCAGTGACTGTCATCTAAGATGCTTTTCCCACGCAGCATGATTTGGCAGCCTTCTGCCCCAAGCCCACAGGCTCTGGTGTGAATGGAAGAAACACCCTGATGGCCTGGGGCGCTGCTGTGCTCAGCCTCTCAGGGAACTCCCTGGGGTAGGTGACCTCTCCCTCCAAAAGTCAGCTACGGGAAGGAATCACATTTTTTCTATCTTGAAAAAAATCGGTGACAGTACGGGTCTGTAAAGACCGCACTAGAAGTCTTATTGGAGGTGGTGCTAGCGGCCGTGGATTCTGATTTCTTGGACATTCCTGGGCCTTCTGGGAAGTTCTTTGGACTAGAAGAGGAAATTGGTAAGAAACTGAGATTTTTGAAAAGTTGGGGTAAGAATCAGCAGCTTGGGGATATTATGTCTTTTATTTATTTCTAGGGCTGGGGTTAAGCCTAAGGGCTTGCACATGTTAGGCAAGTGCTCTTCTTTATAGGCTGATGGGGGAACACCCAAGGAAGGATATATTACAAAGAAGCCATTACATATCATAAACTTAGAAATTTTCTTGAGATCCAGCTGAGCTCTCAAGGACAGCCTCTTCACTGACATTCTTCGCCGCGCCACTGTTCGTTATTTGCATGATTACACCAGAGCCACCCCCACTGCAGCACCCTGCTTCACTCCTCAGGCTTGCCTCTGGATGACCCTGAGGAATTGCCAAAGAATCAGTTTCAGTCTCAAGGGATAAAAACTTTTCACCAGTGATGAGACTAAGAAGACTAAGCTACAGGCTCTGAGGACAATGTGAAGAGGGTACTCAAGGGCTGGGCTGGGCCTCAGTGGTAGAGCACGCGCTTAGCACATGGAGGCCTTAGGTTTCATCCCTGGCACAAAAAGGAGAGAAGTGGGAACTGTAGGTGTCCTTTATTCACTGCTGGGTCACCATCATCTGCAGCTATTCCTCAGTCACGTGAGCATATTTACATGGTCCATGACCCAGGATGGTGATTATGTAGGGAGCGGAGCTCTGATTGGCCCCCAGTTGTTCGTGAAAGAGCTTCAAGGGGAAGAAAGGGAACCGGTGTATATTAGTCAGGTTTCTGTTGCTGGGGCAAAGTACATAATAGGAGCAGCATAAAGGAGAAAAGATTTATTTTGCTGAGAGTTTCACATGTTTCAAGCAATGGAGCACTGTTTAGGCCTGTGCTGTGGCACAGTCCTCACGGCAGAAGGGTATGGCAGAGAGATGTGCATCATCTTGTAGCAGCTGGGAAGCGGAGCAAGCAAGGAAGCAGCGGAGGAAAGGGGCCGGGAACAAGAGGTGCTCTTCAAAGGCACGGCCCCATGACTTTGACCCATCTCACTTGATTAGGCCCCATCTTCCAATAAGCTACTGAGCAATGAAGTCACCAATGCTCTTGATAAAGTTGGAGTCTCGTGATCTATAAAGTGGCAATCATACCTTCAGCACAATGAAGTTTTGAGGGACCTGTTGGATCCTAACCTTAGCAACACTTGGGAAGTTTGGTCCTCATTGGAGACAAGAGAGGGAGACAGGAGAGGGACACATCCACACACACACACGCACACACACGCACATTCACGCACGCACGCATGCACATACAGAAAGCATCTCTGTGGCTTCTGATCGTGTACATTTGTCACACCCCCAAGACCTGAGCACCAGGCGTTTTATGACTCAACAGGGCAAGAGAGGCCCTGGCGGGAGGAGAGGGAGACTGAATCAACTGTAGCAATGGCTTCTGTAGGGGTCACTGTCCAAAGCAAATGACCAAAGCAGCCTGAGAACTCAGTTTCTAAGTGTCTGTGTTCAATTCCAGGAAGACATTCTACTTGGGGTTGTTGGGTGACAGTCGGAGGAATTTCCTATTGGAGTCTCAGAGGGAAGTGACAGCCTGTCTGTGAAAATCCACAGCTGGTTGCTGTGGGTGTGGGGAGTACAGTTGTCTCTGATGGGACAAGTGTGATGGGAGACCACCTCTGCCATTTTGCATGGTATTGGGGGTCCTGAGCCTTGGGACTTTCAGCACTAAAATGAGGAAAGAGTGAGGCAGACTGAGACAAGGTGGTCCCCCGAGCATGAGCAGGGCATTGAGAGACTACAATTTGGGACTGTTTAGGTCCTACAGTCACAGCTTCCTCTATGAGAGGCAGGATCAAACTGAAAACAAAAAAGAACATGCTCACACCGAAACCTACCAAAGAGGCAGCTTCCTCTTAGTGAAGTTTGCTGATATACAGGGTCCTGCTGACAGCCATTTTTGATTCATTCCATGGCTGAAGAAATTTGTACTTTCTTCTCCCTGGGATTCCTGGTGTTGACGTTGTGCTTCTGGGTATTGGGTAAGCAGGCTGCTGTCTGAGGAAGAGCTTCCCTGCTGGGTATGCCCAGTCCTTCCTGTGTGCCTCACAGCCACTGCGAGGCAATGGTTGAGGAAGGCATGTGGTCAGGTGCCTAGGTTGAGACCAGACTGAGGCAGTAGATGCATGCCAGCTCTCCCAAGTAGCTGTCTTGGAGCCTTCAGAGCCACTGTTTGTCTTGGAACCGGTCAGCTTAAGGCTGAAGCTTCAAAGATCTCATGTCTGCAGTTGGCAGAGGCTGGACAGAGAAGGTTAACATGTAAACTTCCTGGCTCCCACCAACCCAGTTCCTTCCATGAGACTTTTATGTTGTGCTAGGGAGCAAGTCTGAGACCGCTGGAAACCTCTGTGCTGTGTAGGTGCTGTATAAAACTTCTTCCCACTGGCAGCAGGAATGACTTTTGCGCTGACGGGGAACACTTTTGAGGCTGGCTCTTTTTTAAAAAAGCTTCCATACAGTGAGAGCAATTTTCTGAAAAATAGTATTTATGTGATGCAGTCCTACCAGTATCATAGAGAAATAGCTGTTGGTGTTCACATTCATGAACATTGGCGATATATTACCTTTTGACATCAAGATAGAGGTGTTTGTTACATTAGGTATGATAAAAATCTGTTTATGCTGCTACAGTTTTCCCTGGTACCCAGCATCCTGCATTTATATAAGCGAGCCAGATGGTTGAATTCAGGATAAAATCACACACATGGAGATTTGCTTTTAAATCACCCCTGTAGATGTAGGTTCTCTTAAGAGGTTTACCAGACTTTGGCTTTATCCTTTTCTAAGGAGGATAAAAGAAGACTTTGGTATGCATATATCTATCCAGATAATTCTCAGCTTATTTTAATTCAGACAAAAGAAAAAAATTATGATAGTGTTTGGTTCCTAAACTGTTTTCCCTAAGCTGTTCTCTTGACGCTGTTGAAGTCTGTAGCAAAGCTCCCTAATAGTGAACATTTGGTGTAGTTTCTTGTATGTATGCACATATGCTTTTTGACCTGTCTCAGTTACTGGCCCTGGGCCACTATGGTTTTTATTTTGACTACCTGTACTATAGTGAGCCAGGGTCTGAGTGGAATATGCCACTGTACATTGGATGAGTCTTTACCCCTTACCTGTTACTGCCCACAAACAACATACCAGCTCTGAAAAAAAAAGTTTGTGCTTTTTGTTTTTCTAATAGTGGATAGAATTGATGTTAAAATGCACCCTCCCTAGAGCCCAGGTATATAAACAATGCCCCTGTTGATGAGTTGTCTAGCCGTTAGGGATAAATCTCTAGCCAAGAAACAAGGTATCTGTGTTTGCATGTGTATGTGTGTGCATGTACGTGTATGGACACGCTCATGTGTGACATGTTTTAAAGCTAACCAGGACCTTTATACTTTATTGAAACATCTCAACCAACCATCTTAGAGAAGTCTAAATATTTGCAGTGATAGCTAAGAAAGATATCCCTCAGGTATACATCACTTAAAATATGAACAATTAGATGGGATCTGGCAACTAAAATGAAAAGACAAATTTATAAAAGAGGAATCTTCATGTTAAGGTGAAGTAGTTCACATATATAAAGATTATACTAATAGGCACTGCATATGTGAGTTATTATTTTGGTCTGGAACTCTTTATACCCAGTTGTCATAGAAAATGTAGGGCTGGGCTTGTGAGGAGATATGACTATTATACCATGCAGTAATTATTTTTCCAAGAGAAAAGGACAGATTCTTGGTGTCAACTGCTCTGTTTACTCATTTAGTAAGTCACTGATGTCTCTTCACTAGTGTTCTACTGACTGGAGGCAGACTGGTAAAAAGTTGGTGGACAATACCTCATTTCCCCCAGATTCTTGTGGCAGTAAGTAATCATTTCTTCTGTTGTAGCAAAGCTTACATTGTTACCTGATACGAAGACCTAAAGGTAAAGGATGTAGATGAAAGGACATGAGAAAACTGAATGCACGTGCATGCGTGCGTGCGTGCGTGCGTGTGTGTGTGCATGCGCATGTGTATACAGCGACATTTACAAGCATGAGCAAAACACCTATGTTTGGTTTCAAGTGGGAGATAATGCCTAGAGCAGGTCTCTTCCTGTCCATGCAAGATATCTTAGTTCTTTGAAAATTTGTGCAGATGTAAAATCTCTCCTAACAAATGCAAAAATATCTCTGCCAAAGACAGAGTCGATAGTGAGTTCGGTTATCGTGATGTTCTGGGACAGGCACTTAATCAACATTTTTTATCTACCACTTGCTTTCGTCACTGCGTGTGTCTATTTTACTGCTTCCTTCCTTTTCCAATGGTCTCAGGTCTGCTTCCAAAGAAAGGTGCCATAGGTTAGTCTGTAACAACATCTATGAGGTGACAGTTCTCCTTGCTAGAAAGATGTAATAACCTTAACAAGGAGACCTATATTTTATCATACTGTTTCATTAAGAATATGCTTTGTACTTTAAAATTTTTCTCAGCAAGTGGACTTTTTAATCTCACCAGGTACTGAGAAGTGGGGCTGTGAATGAAGGAAATGAGAGAGATGGGGAAAAACACCCCAAATCACAAAATGTAATATACACACATCAGGCAAATGCATCTTTTTCCTGAATAATTAATGTTATTCAGAAGCAAAGAGCCCAATATAGTTTCTCCCTGTCTATAATTTCATCACTGTTGTATGCTGTTTATTTATAATCTGATAGTTTGCTATTTGGAGGTAAAATATTTCCGAGACTTTGATAAGTTGAAAATATACCTCGGAAAGTTTGTAAATCTGCATTTGTGTATTTTCTACCTAAAAGGTAGTTCTCAATCTCAAAACCAAAATATCGAGGAAAGCATGGTGTGCATAAAATTATTACGTTTTCTTTGCAAATCACAGGGTGAAATTGTAAGTAGTCATCTGTTTGTTTTAAGATGCCTCAGCTGAAATATAAAGAAACAAAAAATGGATGCACACAGCAGCTTGTGTGGATCTTAGTCTGTTGTGCGGGGTAGGTAAAAACCAAACATGCGACGTCAAGAAGTACAGACCAAAGGATTGCACTTCTCTAACATTCTGGAAGTGACAAAATTATGGAGACGGTAAACAGATCACTGGGCAGGGGAGCTAGCAGAAAAGGGAATGGAACACAAAGGCGCCTGCTCCCAGGGGTTTCCTTTGTGTTAATGGAGCAGTTCCGTGACTTGACTGTGGTGATTATGGGAACCGTCATGGATCTACACACAAACACACCAGGAAAATGAGTGCACACAAGCATAGGGCGTGTGTACTGCGTGAAGTCCTGGTTTTCTAGCGTACAGCAGTTACTAAGATACCGCCACAGGGGTGAGGGAGGGAAGGAGTCTGTGGGAAGAGTAGATGGGACTTTGCTGTCCTGTTTTTGCAACTTCTTGTGAGCCTATAATTATTTCAAAGTATAAAGGTCTTAGATCTGTTGAAGGAAGGATTTCAGTTACTAATTAAACATACTTAGGAAGCAATTTAGTCAAAGACTGCTGTCTTTTCTGGAGGCAGGGATTTTAGCTATAAACACCGAAGACTCTCCATTTAACGTATCTTTGGTAGCCAGGTCTGCAGCTCCTAAGCTGTGTAATTGAAGGCAATGATTGTTTTCATTACTTCTCTAAAGTTGCAGAATCAGGACATTTTAGAGCAAGCAGGGACCTCAGAGAGCATGTAGGCCAAGCTCTCAGGTTACGCTTCCCTGGGTTTTGGTGTCTCTATTGGTAAAGTGAGAGCTTTGTTCTAGTTTCTTCTTAGTGTTTAGCTTAATTCTAAAATTTAGAATCCACACCTTCCCAATGCAAACTACAGAAACTTTAACGGCAACCTTCTAAGCTGTGCCTCAGTATTTATTAAAAATATTCAAATACATGTTGACTCCAAATATATGTACATGCAGAAAGAAGCTATTCATTACATAACACTGGGTCATATATTAAAAACAAATGGATAGCAAACTAACCAAGTACTTAGCAAAGGTTATGACATTTCAGTACTTGAGATGACTGACCATCACGTCTTCCTTATAGAAATCATAGTGCTAGTAATCACCCTTACTTACATACAAAGGGAAGGTTTACGTGGGTCAGCGCTGCCCAGTGAGGGAAACTTCGCAGCCCACAAGCCCCTCCTACATAAGTTCTGGGAAGACTATTGAACGAAGCAAGAAAACTCAAGAGGCTCTAGAGTGGGCACTATCATTTATGCATGAATGAAGATACTCTCTCAATGACCAGTGTATATGACTGAAAACTGTAATGAAAAAATTCTTAACAGTGAAAGACATAGTCATTAATTCCCCATAAAACACCTCGTCCTCCCTTCAAACATGTTTATCCTATCATCCGTGCCACTTGGGCAGCAGTTCTGGAAGCGTTTTGTATCTCTAGTTGTGCTCTCATGGGACTGCTTCTATATCCTGAATTAATTGAAATGTCTAACTTCCATGGTCACTTCGACTTTGAGGGAGGGCCAGAAGTCGCAGTGCCAGATCTGGTGAATTAACTGGATGAGGACACACTGTAATGCCTTTTCATTGGATGACATTTGGCAGCAGCAAAATGTCACTGTATTTTTTTTATCGCACCTTATAATCCTCACTGCGGAGGACTTCCAGAATAGCTTCTGAAAGTGCCAAGAACGCTGAGTGTGTGTGAAGTGAGCGGGGATTGAGGCCAATGTGTCTTTTACTATAATACTTTTTTAAAAATTTAAACATCCACTGTGTGTTTGGGTCACACTTTGTAGCTTAACCTTCCTTATACATCTCAATTACTTTTCTTCATAGAATGCTAAAAACTGATTACCTTGGAAAACTAAATGCAGTCTAAGAATAATCTCAGAATCCCTAGGGCTGTACCTTATCTTCTGATAACATGAATAGAACAAAATGATCTGACTTGCAGTAACTTACTGTTTTTCGGTACTGATTTTGCCTATGATAACTTATGAGTCTTTTAAGCAAAAACAAAAATAAGTGACTCACAACATTAGTAGAATCATTTTATTAACAAAAGGAACCCACAGGGTTCAAACAAGAGTACAAAATACAATCTTCTGTTTTTCTTGTGGGTTAAACGGTTACATTTTTAACAAAAATAAAAAAAGCTCTCAGAGTTAACTTATCAAAAACGTATTCCCTGCCTACTGAGTTTCTTATTGTGCAAAATGAAAACACCAAAAGGAAATTTTACCCAGGGAATGAAAGAGTTTGTGTGCCAAACAATGCACATTTTCAATTTCAAACTTTGCATCTAAACAGAAATTCTAAGGCCACTTTTTTCCCAAACTAAACAAGAATAAGAAGAAAATAAACAGGAACACAATAGCAGCTACACTGTTTTCTTCATTCACGTATTTTCTGTGCGCCAATGTAGTTTTTTTACATTCATAAAATGATATCTGGAGTATAAAACGGTATGCAGTTTCAACCCACTGCGTAAGGTCAGGCCTATGAATATCAAGTTATACCTTTGACCTGTTCCCTTTAATGTCGATTTTGCTGGGCAGGCTTCATAATTTCTCTAAGCAAAAAGCTATCCTAATGAAGGAGTCCATTAAGTGGTTACTTTTCTACATAAAGCCAAATAATTAAACTTTCTCTGTCCATACTTTTTGAGTTTTTCTTTCCCTTTGTTTTGGGTTCATGGACATGGATGATGTCTTGACCCGGCATGTAAACGATATCTTTGAAGTCAATAAATAGCTGAAATGAGCTGTTTGGACAGCACTTAAATACACATACCTGTTTAAAGACATACAAAAAAAAAAAAAAGCAAAGTAAAAGACCTTTAAAAACCAAAGCAAGGAATAAATTTTGTGACAACTGTACCACAATTATTGGTATAGCCATTAGACATTGTGACTTTAAATGTGGCTTGTAATGAAAAAATGTGTTTGATGTTTCATATTATGGACATAAGATGTACATCCAGGGGGTGAAAAACACACATTTCCCTAATGTTTATAGAAAAAAATCCCTGATCAAAGGGCCAACTGATTTTTAAATACAAAATTTAACAGTATAAGAATTTTTGTATTTCTAAGTGAACACACTTACTAATCACTTTATCAAATGGAGTACAACACCTGCCTGGGAAGCACCAGGGTTTCTGGAACAAACCCTTAGGAATCAGCGGGTCCAAAATTTCTATTATGGGAATCCCTCTCTCCCTTTCCCTTAGTATCCAGGAATGTTCTCAGCTCACAACACTGACAGATCGATGGAAAAGCCAGTGAGCATGTGACCATGAATAGGAGAGACAGAGGACAATAAACACACTGCTGAAACTTCGAGCAGCAACACAATCCTGTCGGTCTGAATATCCTGAGGTTAAATGACAAACAAAATATTGCACCAAAACAAGAAAGTCACAGTTTAAATACAATGACTAAATAACTAGAATAGCAATGTGTGATGCAGTGACTGCAGTCAGTCTGCTTAAGTCTCTTAACAGGAAATTAAACTTATGCCTTTTTTTTTTAAATAGTATTTCTATCTTCTTCTGAGTTTACATTTATTTTGAAATGCCTTTAGGTATCCATATATTTGTTTCCATTGAATGCCAACCGTACAGATTTTTTCCGTTGGTTTAAATTCAGGTTATATGACAGGTGAGATAAGACTGCTGCTATAAGTAGCAGAAATGCCAAGTCAGGTTCACCAAGCCTGAAGTTTGGAAAAGCTATCTGATAACCCCACTAGAGGTAGGTTAAGATAATGCCTGTGTGTGACTGTGTGGTTATCAAGGCGTCCTAAAGATGTAACCTTTGCTTCCCTCCTCTTTCTGCTAGGCCCTTAGATAATTAACCTATGAGGAAAACCAAACATATATTCTGTTTAAATACTTCAAGGTGGCAAAAGGTATAGCTTTCAGCAAAACACATTTTCACATTAAAATGTATCCCTCCTGTGTGAAGTGGCAAGCTTTCCAACGAAGCCTCTGCAAGTTCACTAACACTGTATAGCCAATTTAGAAAGGTATATTTGAACCTACTACAGAAAGAGTGGAAACTGTATTACCTGTTTAGGACCTTATGTGACCATGATCTCAGCAAAGGGAGCTTTGCCAGGACCTTGATATGGTAGAATGGTAGGAAGTGATGAAGGCCTGGAACCTGAAGATCTCACTGAGTATTTAGAGTGGGCCACTTTTGGGCACACGTCTATGTGGCTATACTCTTGAAACCAAGTCTGCCTAGCAAATCCACATTCCCTTAAGTTCAGGACACATTTGCTTCTCTCCGCGAAGCCTTCTGAGAAGCTTCCTTGCTCTGGTCTACGCTCCACAGAATCCCTCCTCGCCAACCAGCCGGCCTCCCTTGCTCACGCCACCTGCACCTGCACGTCCGCTTCCCCTCCTCTAGGCACAGTGTTATCCCATTCCCAAAGGCGACGGTGGCCATCATAGAAACTTGTGCAACCGTTGTCTTGGCCCACTAGAAAGTTCTAGCAATCTTTAATTTCTATTGTCTTCAGTCTTGATGTTCATTTATGGTCTTAAGTTAATATTTCCACACTCTCCCCCATAAAGGCAAGGGGGAAAGAACCAACACTCCAATTCGATGATGAACACAGTGATTTCTGAAATACGTTCATTCAGAGAATGAAGGAAACAGGCTGGGTCTCCTCTAGGTCACTAGGATGTGGATCAACCTGCAAAACAAAAGACTGACATTACTGTTGTAGCAGTTTTAGACGATTCTCTTACCTATTGCTAATTACATGATGCCTGTGACCCACATTGTTCAGTCTATGAACTGCTAGCAAGTTCCAATAGGCTGTGAAGTTCTCTGTATTCCAAGGCCACATAAAACATCTTAAAGACAATCATGATACTGTGTACGCATGTGATAGCTCACAAGGAAAATACCACAGAGCAAGCTAAGTGCATCAGTGATAATCTATAGTCAATGTGAAAGCGAATTTATGTGCATCTTTCACGAATTATGAATCAGCAACACACACCTTAAATGAACGGAGGATGGCAAATGATTACTGGCCAACAGCATAATAAAAGCCTAATTTTCTTTTGCTTTGTTTACCTCTGAGTAGAGAGGTGGAGGCTGGAATCGGAACTCCTGTATGCAGGCAAACATCGGGTAGCATGCTTCTCCTTCACAGTCTGGAGGCTGAGGGTAAGGAGGAATGTGTCTAGAGAATTCTTCCTCTGACACCACATCTGCATAATTTGGGGGTGCTGAAACAGAAATGAAGGCAGAGCTGAGGAAATTGCATAAACACTAATTTTTTGAACACCTTCAAAAATAAGAAAGTTAGCTAAACCGAAGATTAAAATAAAGCATTTTTCTCTCTAGTCAGTAAGCTTTTATGTCCAATGCAACAAAATATTTTGCTCCTGCTTTTATAGAACTATTGCTAACAATGATTGCAGAGTGCGTAACAGTCTAGGCAATAAATACCCCTGAGATGTGGCCACAGAGAAGATGCACCACTCGCACTTTTATTTGCCTATTTCTCGTTTTTTTTACAGTTACAAATCGGCATTAGGAGATGTGCATTTCCTTCTTGAGTCTGACATCCAAAAGCCTTGTGTCCTGGGTAAGGTAAGTTTTTGATGTCTCCTTTATGATTGTTTTGTAGGCTAATTGTACCAGGTGTCATAATTCATTGAGTGCTTACTGTCTTATAGTCCTCCTCTTAACTACTTTGTCTATAAAACTTCACTATGAAAGAACTTCAAACTGTTTTACCTTCAGGCTGCTCTGGCAGGGTCAGGGTCAGCCAGCTCATGTCCATGCTGAACTGGCTGGCAATGCTGGAGTTTCTGCTGCCAAAACCATTGTACGGAATTGTGCCAATGACTAAGGGCAGCTCGAGCATCAGTTTTTTAGCACCAGGAATGTGAATGTACACCTGATATGTCAGAAAAAAGACCAAGGCACAGATATGTTACACCACATAGGAGATTGCCCTATAAGGGTCTTCCTTTTCAGAAAGGAATGAATTCCTTTGTCAACTGCTACCCCACTCCCATTTCACATGTAGACAATCCTGACTCAACAAAATGAACAAAGTGAAGAATATACGAAATACAGTGAACACTTTGTGACAAGCATCTGTGGCCTTCACATCCTTCAGTGGAAGCTGGCACTGCTTACAGTTACACAAAATCAAGTGTGTGGCTTTGGTGTGACAGGTAACCTGTGACACACCACAATCCCTTTCTGTTACTTTATTTCATTCCATGGAAGAGTGATAGGTTTTTAGTAAAAGCAAAGGCCAATCATTATACAGTCCACAATCCGCAGTAATGGTGACACAGAATGACAATTTTCTAAATATCCACTTAGAAACTCACAGCAACCTGCCTCCAGTTTAGCTTCATTCTACGTATTTTTAATTTAAAAAGAGCTCGCTTACAGCTAAGGAATAGTCCACTCTGATAATGCAACAATCCAGGATGGAGGGAGTGACAGGTGGAATTTTTAAAGTCTTCCCATTCCATATGTCAGTGCTCCCGGAAGCGATATGGTTTCCTCGCACATTAGCAACCATGTGACGGAAGGTCTTTGTTTTTCCACTAGCCAAATACGTCTGCGTTTGGAAAATAGCTGCTTTGGGGACAATCAGCCTAGATGAGCAATTTTCTATTTCTGCATAAATAGGAATAGCTTCTCCTAGAAAGAAAACAAACATAAGATGGATTCAGAAACTTTTCAAAAATTCTTACCGAAATGGAATAAGGCCATTACCAATGAAAGTTGAATGCCAACATTACTTTGACAAATTGAGAAGCCCTGATGGAAAATGTGTATTATAATACTGAATCAGATAAATGTAAACTCACTGTAGTTTGTGGTGGATACTATTTTCTAATATTGAATTCTTTACTTTTGTAATAATGATATTACATTAACAATTCTAAGATACGCAAATGTTCAGTATACATATAAATTAAGGTAGGGTTTACAAACAAATGGCTCAGCACTACATGTTAAATAAACAGCATTAACGAACTCACCTATCAAATGAAAACCTGCCCAACAGGAGAGCAAAGCTTTTGCTTTTAAGGAATTAAAGCTGAGGCACGAATAAAACAGTGGACGGGATGTGTAAGTGTTATAACATCCCCGCATGTGATTTCACACGGCATTCATTCCCAACAAGGCAAAACCTGGGAGTGGGAGCCAAATCTGCTCTAGGAAGTGGACCCTTCACATATGGTAGTTCTAATACCAACGTGCCTGAGGTTTGTTAATGCTTTATGTTCTAAGCCCAAACACTGCTCTGTTTGGGCCAGCATGGAATCAGAATGCTAACAGTATCTTCCCATGGCAGTTGTCTTCGGGGGATCTAACTCTAGCCGTTCTTTTACAGCATTCAGCTCATACAACATTTCCACACTCTTCCGATTTTATCTTTGTTCCTGAAATATCAGGATCGAAGTCAGAGATACTGAAAGTTTGACTGGAACCTATTCATCTACTTCAAATATTTAAACATCAATTATTTCTATTAAAACTAGAATTTCATTATTCATGTTTTAAAATAAGCTATATTGCATAAACTACAAAACACGCTATTTACAACTATTGAGAATTAGCCAGTAAAATGAATGAATCTTTCACCTGGACTCTCGAATAAGTTGCTTACCGTTACAGTAGCCCTTTCTTTCAATTTTGGCGCTCAGCGAGACTGGACCAGAAGTGAAGAACCAACAGCCAACCATTTTTTCTTGAGTTTTCAAAACAGGGGTCTTGAAAATTTCAAGTAAAATGACCTTAATTAAACCATTCTGGATAACGCAGAGAACTTAAAAATTGCACCTTTCACCATGTAAGAGTTGTAGAGAAATTACTTTCCTGTTTCCCTGTGACATATCAGGTAGAACTTATACTGCGGTCCTACAACTTATTTCCTTCTTAGGAAAACTAAGGTGAATGTTTAGATTTAACGGCATAAGGTCAATCTATTTTACCCTGGACTTACTGTATTTCTAGGAAAGGATATACTATCCCTTAAAAAAGGCAATACTTTTGTGTATATATTACTTCATAAAAACATGTCAGAATTTTTTTGAAACTTTATGTACAGATGAAATGAAGGGAGGAATAATATAAAATCAATAATTAGAATATCGTATTTGTTTTGGCACTTTTGGAGTAAGCAAAGAGTCATTTTTTAATCATATTAGACATTTCAAGTGGTCATGGAATGGTTTGGAGGCTTTGTATAATAGTGCAACAATATATACATTATTAACAGATCTGCAAGGCTACTGAATACATTATACCTGACTATAGTATCTTATTGTATTCTTTAATCTTTTTTTTGGTACTGGAATTGAACTCATGACCTTGCGCTTGCTGGGCAGGTGCTTGTGCCACTCAGCCATATCCATAGCCCTGTATTCTTTAATATCAAGAAAAATGACATAAGCTTTAAGATGCCTGGTTTACAAACTGCATACAGCAAAACTTTCTGTAAAGTCCAAAGTTACTTGTAATATTTTTTTCCTTTATAGAAAGAATAGTAAAGAATAACTAGAATTTGTTTTGGGCCCAAACAAAATCATTTGAAATAATTTGCCATGAAGATTATAAAGACTTCAGAAATATTTAACCTCCCAATTCCAAATAGATGTTAAAAATACAAGACAGAGCTGGGGAGATAGCTCAGCGGCAGAGTACCTGCCTGACGAGTGCAAAGTACTGAGTTTGATTCTCAGTTACACACGCGCACGTGCACACACACACACACACACACACACACACACACACACAATTCCAAATTAAACATACAAGACGTTTGGCATCATCCATTTTCAAAAAGGGTTTTAAGGAAGTGTGAAGGTTGTAGCTACAGACCAGTGAGCTGGTGCTGGCTATTTAATATTTGGGGCCACAAGAAAATACGCAACCATGGCATATTTGTTATCTTTCCTTCAGAGGTGAACGCTAAAGGGAATTCTGTCTCCCTTTTTATGTAAAAATAGGGGTTAAATGACTTGTAACTTGGCTTTTTTCCTTGTCTTTAAAAACACTGCTAGAAAAAGAATAGATCTTTGTCACATGAGTGTCATGACGGGAAGTTTAAATGATCTAAGTATTTTCTATGAAGTAAAAAAAATCATTCATTCATATTTAAATGAAGAACCATTAGGTCCTCGCAGCTATCATGAAAGTACAAGGTATAATTTTATATTATTTTGATAATATGGGTTTAGATAAAAGAATCCAGCTCATTAGCTCCCATCCTGCCTATTCTCTTGTTACTTATAGCCTGATCTTTCTTATCAGTCTACAGTATTTCTGGTGATTATTAGAAGTTCAATGCTTTAATGCAGCCAAATCTGTCATAAGGAAATGATAAGTGAAAGGATCTCGGCGGCAGCTGCGTGTACTTACTTGATGTTAGAAAATGACATGCAGAATGGAGGGATGCATAGCATAATGGCCTGGGCTTCAATAACAGGCTGAACGTGATTAATACTCTTCCATAATTACTGTGCCTCAACCTGCTATTATTGAAGAGTTTAGAATACCATAGTCCTGTGAATGTAGCCACTTTGGTAAAAGTAACTACTCTCTGTGTGTGCATTATTGTTATTAAGCCTTATTAATGCATTTCAAGCCTGTGTAACTTTTTGGCAAAAGAAGCCCTGAACAGCAGGGACATAATGAACCGTATTAACACATAGCATTTGTTATTTGTCCAACCTAGAATCATATATTTATAGTGAATGCCTGTGGGTTACAAGAGTGTATTTTTGAAACCATCAAAAGTGACAGGACAGACTACCACTAAACTTGCTAAAAATAGGCACCACTATTGAAAGGAAGGAGGACTGGGACAAGGGGGAAGGAGAGGAAGCAGGAAGAACAGAAGGAAGAACTTACCAATAATGCTGGGGTGTTGACATCAACATGACTAACAACCTGGAGTTCCCGTTTTACACTCTGATCAGGTACCTTGGGGCGTTCTAAAACTGCCCTCACACAATACTGAATACTTCCATACTTCCCAGTAAATGAGGTCACCAAAGGTCTGAAACAAACAAGAGACATTAATTTATGAGTCTATTTTTCAACCAAGCCAAAAAAGTCTGGTTTAAAAGGATGGCTTAGGCTGATAAATCAAGAGTAAGCAGGCACGTCTACAAGGGCAGCTATTCAGCATGAAAGTGCCTACTTCAAAAGCAGAAGATTCACAGTATACTCAAATATTCAGGTGAGCATAATTCAGCAAAAGAAAGTCACAAAACTGTACAGTTTCACTTACTCAGAAGGAAGTTGAAAGCGAAAAGGAAATTCATGTTTTCCAGGCTGTAATAAAACGATGCCTTCACCTATAAAAGAGATTTTTTTTTTATTGTAAGTAAGGTTAGTATTAGCATCAAGACTTTTCATAACCTAAGTCATATTTCTGAAGGAGACTTTCACGGCTATAAAATGTAGTATATTTCAAAAGTTAATTAAATACATGTAGAGTATTGAATGTGAATTGGTTTTTACCAAGTAACACGTATACATATGTACACACACACACACACACACACACACTCACTCACACAATTTCCATTTTCCAAATGACCAATTATGCAAGTAACTATCATAAAGTGCTAGAGCCCAGGGCACCAATATACATAGACATGTGTATATATACATATGTGGAAGTGTGTATTTATGCACATACAAAAACAAATTGTTTACCCTACTCCATTATACTAACAGCAGATAGTGATATTAAATTGAGCTGAAACTAATTTAGCAGAAGAAATTTATTTAGCTATACCATAAAACCTTACTCTGTATTCTTTGGGCAGAGATGGAAAAGCAAGTAAAAATATTTTAAGTATTAATAGTGGGTATAATACAAAACAGCCAAAGTAACCAGACAAACTACTAAACAAGAGTCAGGTATTTACCCTTGAGTTCTACTAAGATTAACGGGGTTCTGGGTAAGGGGTCTGCTTGGGATTCGCTAGCAGGACCCCGACCCTTCCTGCTACTTGGGGCTGCCAGCTTGGCTTTAGTTCAGGTACAGGCTTAACACTGCCGGTGAGAAGGCCAAGCAGAGAGTGTGGAGAGACTTTGAGGCCCGGGGCACTAGAGCCTCTGAAGAATGCACCTAGACACTCTGTTTAATTCACATCCAGAGTAGACTCATGGCTTCTAGCACTGGTCAGGTGGCTCCTGCAATATTTTATAAGCCTTTCCTGCACTTCAGGCACAGATTTAAGACTACCATCTCTTCCTTGTGCATGGGATAAGTCGGATGAAGAAAATGGAGAGAACTTTGAGATTTGCCTGGTTACCAGACACTAAAGTGAGATTTCTGCTTATCCATTACAGAAAAACTGCCCAGTAAAAACATAAACAGCCCCAACCATCCAAGAAGGTGGGGAAAACCTGGCAGCTTGAGCACCTGAGCACTGGAACAGAAATGGGTGGAAGGGGCTTGGATGAAGTAAACAGCATGAGGAAGTGTGTTAGGCCTCTTGAGAAAAACACCGTGCCAGATCACTAGAAAGGAGAGAACTAAGAGAAATATGAAGTTCCCCTTTCCAGAGAAAACAAATAAACACAGGAGTTACACCACTTAACATGGGACCTTCCAACATGCTAAAATATGAAACAAAACAGTTCGAGCAAACTGATAAACATGGGCTTTAACTTTTGAAATAAAAAGTTTTTTCATTGGTTTTAATCACAAATGGTCACAAGCTGGACCTTACACCCATTTCTGCTTCTGTTCTCATGGCTTGTTACTTCTGTCTTGTACAGAGGACTGCAATGTAAGAGCGAGACATTTAATTTGCTAATGGCCTTATGCCAACGCTCATAATTAAAGGCTTTCATAAGCCCCGGGATCTAGAAGGCCACTTCAGAGACAGAGATGGGCTGGGAAGAGTGACGGGGTGAGGGACTTGCCTAAGGTCACATGGCTGGTGTTGCCCCAGAACGAAAACCAACTCTCTGGTTCTGTATTCTTGCCTTTGTGTCACAATGCCTCAGTAAAAATATGAAGAACGTTAGTCACAGTGATAGCAAGGTTAGATTGACAATGCCGAAGTATGGCATGGGAGATTTTTTTTTTAAATTGGATCCCAGGATTATATTTCACAGAAATCTAGATTTCTAAAAATCTCTTTGGATGATTGAAAGACAGCTTGGTTTTAACATTAAGTGATCCTGAGAATCTATAACTGCATGAAGTAGCTCACTTTTCCTGAGGTTCAGATATCAGGAGTGATCTCCTGTCAGCTAAAACAAGACTATGATTTGACGTAAAATATGTGTTGATAGTGTGTGTTATGAAACATTCCAAAACAAGTCGAAGATTTCCAAATTGTGCTCGTTCAGACGCTGCATTCCATTAGAATGAAGGAGCGAGACCCGACTTGTGAATCAAAATGGTAACTGTAATTTTACCAATCACAGACCTTACCAAAGCTGTTTTCATTAAGTGTTTGTACTGTTACATCTGTTTACTCAGCAGTTATGGGCTCAGGGAGTCTAAAGAGTTACACAAAACCCACTTGCTTCACTCTTCCATAGCCCTTTCCTCCAAGGAGCCATCTTGAAAATCCAGGGAGGCCACTGGGTGATCTTGAAAATCCTTCTGATGGAGGAGCGTGAAGGGAGGTAAGAACTGTCACCTACTACACCGCTCTTAACCAACCAAAATAGAGCTTTGGTTCTAAATAGTGTTTGCTCCCATATGTTTTGGGGATCCCTGAGATTATCACCTATTGGGAGAATTTGGACGGTCTGCTTCTCCACAGTAGGATAAGAGATGACTTCATGGAAGTTATAGCAAGGTTTAAATATCTAGATGCAGTGCATTTTACTTTTCAAATTTAATGGTTAAAAGTTAATGAGGCAGAAGGTACAACAGGTCACCCCCTTGCTGAGAGAGAACCAACAATCACTGGTCTCAGTGATCTCATTATTTTCATGATTATTAAAGAAATCAATTTTTGTACCTAGTATTATGCCAATACCCACATAGTTGGCCCCGACACCGTCACTTTCTGGAAAAGCGCACACTGTGAACACCAAGGTGAACAGGAAGGAGTAATCGGAAATGCTCACATGGCTTTGTCTCCAAAGGCCTTTTGGGAGAGCAGGAGGCAGGAGGAAAGAGATGCAAAGGGAAGCAAACAGCAGTATCAGGTGGGCTAGAGCTGGTGAGAAAGCTACCCTGCTTCCCGAGGAGGGAACCCGGGTTATGATGGCCAAGTCTGGGGACCCTCCCTTGGAACAATCCCATGCAGAAGTACTTCCCTCTTCCTAAGAATGACTTTCTGCCAATTCATCAGGAAGGAAGAGACTGTCTAGCTCTGGGATGGAAGGAGTGGGGGCCCAGGTAACACTCTGCATCCCCAATGGAAGGGCTCACAGCCTGGTTCCAGCCTCCACGCTTCGGGCTAGAAGGGACCGCGACCCCTGGGTCCCTAAATGCCTAATCGCACGTTCCCATGGCAACCGCCTGCTTCTTCCAGAAGATCCTGGGATGCCCCGTGCTTGTCTGCCTCTGCAAGCCAGGGCCGGGAGCCAGGCAGAGCCGCTCGCCAGCGCGCAGCCCGGGCTCCGGGCCACCGCGGGGCCGCCCCCAAGCTCCCGGCCCTTGGCCGGCGGACCCCACCCTCCCGGTCCCTCCCGATGCTCCGGCCCCGGTGCTCACCGGCCTCGGGCTCGCGCAGGCTCAGGCGCACGTTCAGGTACTCCACCTGCGAGGCGGCGGCGGTGGCCCGGCCTTGGGCCTCCAGGCGCAGCGCGCGCAGGGCCACCGGCTCGCAGGCCTCCAGCAGCACATGCCCGGCCACCGTCTCGCCGCTGGAGTAGCAGCCCTTGCGCTCGTCCTCGAACACCAGCCCCAGGCTCTTCACGCGGCCCTCGCACCCCACGGCCGCCCGGGAGCCCGCCTCGCCGCCCATCCCGAGAGGCGACGCGGCTTCGCCGTCGATGTCAGCAGAGGCCCGGAGCCGAGGTGGCGAGTCCTGCGGCGCCGCTGTCACGGGCGCCTGCCGCACGCTGAGGGCCACAGCGGCCGCTGTGCGGTGCGGCATGAAGCACCGGCGCGCCGCGTAACCTGTCCCTTTAACAAACCTCACTGGGGCTGGAAAGGGGCCGGGACATCCTACCCCCGGCGCGCGCCCATAAGTCAGCTGGGAAACCTGCTTCTTACCGATTGGTTGTCTGTGACTACTGAGTCATTTCATTGGCACCCCCGCACACACACACTAGTGCTGGCGCAAGAAGGCAGTGCGTGATCAAGGGGTGCTGACCAATCCGGAGACGCAACAGTGCACGTGCACAGGCCGTTTATTGGCTGGAGCCAGGCACCGTCCCGGGGCACAGGCCAATAATGAGGCGGTGCGCCCACGTGGACAGACAGTGGGAAACATATCTGTCAGGGAGGGGGCTGGAACTGGGTAGGTCTCGCTCTTGGCTGCCGATTCCCAGGGTTACAACCGGGGGCGGGGATTCCCAGCTGCCTGAAGACGTTTTGCTGGAGTCGCTGGGTTCTCAGTAGAACTCAGAGTGGTTGCTGCAAGTGGTTGGTATTTAAGATAACATCTGCAATACCGGAGAGGAAGTAGATGCCCTGGAAAATAGAACTCAGCAGTGTATCTCTGTGAAACTTGAGGGCTGGCCGCTTTGGAACTTTAATGGGTATTTTGGAACCTACGACCTCCAGGTTTCTGAGCCCCGCCTCTCCTGGCTTTCAGAATTCCCATACTAGGTAAGAGCTGAAGACCAGAGTGAAAGCTGTCTTTCTAAGGCTCATTGGCCTTAGAGACTTCTCCCAGCGTTTCTAAACTGAAAGTGGCTGGAACTCTAATTCTTCCTGCTCGAAATGAGGTCACGAATCAGGTTGTTTCCAAACAGTATCAGTCACCCACGGTTGCTGCAAACGACAGGGTTTCATTTTTACTACTGAGTAATATTTCGTGTAATCATTAAGCAGCGTATATATGCATGGAATTATTGTATTGTACCCAGCAGAGATGTTCCCATTTTATGTCTCAAAAAAGACACGTAAGAAACATCATCTGCCACTCAAGTTTCTGCCCCACCCAGACCAATTTCCTGACCTCAGTATCATAGTCCCTGACAATTTCCAGGTACTTTGATGACGTGCTCTCCACACCCACAGCTCTTCTTCCCTGTGCTAGGTTTCAGATTTTTCCTGAAGCTCTCATTCCTTCATCCTTATAAATTTCTTTTACTATCTAACAAAGGTGTCACTAGCTGGCTGTGATTTTCTAATAGTTTATATCTTCCACTCATCAAAATTCCAAGTTTCTGATCTGTTATGATGGATCGATTAGTCACAAATTGAATTTTTTTTTAATTTTAGAAACATAAAAGTACAAAAACATATTGACAAACAGACACCCATTATCATAGAAAGTAGTACAATCACAACTAATCTATAGACAAGGTGATATGGTCTCAACAGTAGTTGTTGCTTTATCCATTGATATCTTCGAATTGTAGATGTATGGACCCATATACAGACATGCAAATTTAGTCAGACCGTTGATCCTCT